>OZ007572.1:56088695-56376195 GCA_963931925.1 Onchidella celtica | reverse complement strand
TCAGGGCAAATCTTTCTTCCGAGGAGATAGGCCTCCTGAAGCCAACGTCATGTTTCTCAATTGCTGAACCGACGATATCGAGAAGTCTGTAGTATGTATCACTTTCCATTCTAAAATATGAATGAAACCTGCTTTCGTCTTCTTTCAGTTCTGGGACCAAATGATGAAATTCACCAAAGGTCTCCCTTTGCTGATTGATGGGATGGACCCAGTGTTCACGCCTGTCAAACAGTACACTTGCTCGATAAAATGGGGATGTTTCTAACAGCTGGGAAAGCAACACGTATCGTTGTTCCGCCATGTTGATTGAACTGATCTGCTAGCAGAACATACTCGTCGAACAGCCCGAGACAGCTAAGCTGGCCACACCTACAGCATTCCGCGCCGAACTGAGAGCGTTTCAGCTTGACGTCATCGGCGCTGGAAAGCCTTTGGTGTGGCCGTCCTAGCATTTCGAGCTGTTTGGCTTGAAGCTCAGAAAAGTCGGAGCCGAAAAGTTCGGCTCGGCTCGGCTCGTGGTGTGGACTCGGCCTTACCCATCTAGGCCTACCGCTGTACAACCCTACATGTCAGTTCTGAGTGCCCCTGCCCACCCACCTCCCTCCCACCCCGTCAGGTCTTTCTGTGATAATAAGAAGCGTATCAGTCTATTGACCTCTCCCCCCCCCCCCCCCCACCCAATCTCCCCGGCGCTTCACTGGTTTTGACATTTCAAAGAAAACACAATTCAGTAAAAACAATAAAAACGTTCGTGTATTTTGCACCAGGAAATTTAGGGGTGGAACAGACCATGGCTGGTCTAGGCGTCAGACTGGCTGTTCGCCACCCAATGATTATGCATCACACTAACACCTTATGCACTGCCTATACCGCGGCGGTGTGGGCTGTGGGTAGTATTTTAGTGGGATGCATAATAATCAGGCGGCAAGCCACCAGTTTGGCGGCTATACTAGCCGGGTGGACATTTTCACCCCTGAGTAAGGACTCATTAATGTACACCTGATGGACATCCTCCCCCCCCCCCCCCCCCGGCCACACACACACACACATAATTATATTTATCTTGTCAACAGTTTACATCAATTGGACCTTCAGAAATAAACCATTTTGGCCCAACACAGTGGTTCTCAAAGTGGATAGTATAGCCCCGGGGGGGGGGGGCGATTGGATTTTCGGGGGGGGGGGCAAAACGAAGAAGCAAAGAAAAGGGTGACAAGTGGGTCGATGGGGGCGGGAAGCAAAAACGTGAGTGGAGGACAATTTGGGGGGTAAATTCAGGGCAGCCATTGAATTGTTCAACAATAGGCTTTGATGGGTTTTATAGACAGAAAATGCATTGGTTTTTTAGTGCTTTTGATACAGAATTCTTTCTGCTTCATAATAAATAACCTTTGTCGTTATAATAGGGATTTGGTAAACTGTGTGTAACCTGTGTTCTTGTGAAATGTATGTGTCGTATTTTGGTAGGGATCTGGGAAGGGGGTGGGGGGTGGGGGGTCAGAGAGAAGCGGGGTGAGGATAGAGCAAGTGGAGCTTACGGGGAAGATTTGCCTGAGAAAGGTTGAGAACCACTGGTCTAACATCAACCGAGAAATGGAGACAGAAGCGCCGAGTTTCAATAATGACAAAGCCAAACAGAGAAATAACACTGAGTTGAGTTCACTGTTCAGGAATGACTATTAATGTAATAATTATACTATGCGTCTGTAACTTCTAAATCGAGACAAGATACGGAGGCGGTTCAGCCGGGGACACAGGATACCGAGACGGTTCAATTCGCCAAATTCCGTCCCACGACTTGCGCGCGTATCATTCATGTCAACAATGCAACAATATGCTTCACCAAATTTACCCAAAATTCCCAAATTCTGTGGCCTCAACATTACTCTTAAGTGAGACAAACATTGCATTTCGTACTAGTCAGCTGATCTGAGTAGTCTGAGCTTTACTCATGGCTAGTTGCTTGCCTCACCTTCTCCACTCACCACTCTATTTGAAGGTTGACCTACATTCAACCATCTGGGTTTTCCCAAAAATCTTGTTTTCTACTATTCGCACCACACCCCTTTATAATTGAACGAAAGTCTAGTACCATAGGGCTCTGTGGGTAGTACTCACCGTGTTCTCACTGTGAGTAGTACTCGCGCGCTCAAGGGGTGGATATAGGTAGAATGCGCATATCCACCATCTTGTCTGTCCGGACCCACTTAAGGCGTCTCGAACCAATCGGCGGCAAGTTCACTACTGTAAACAATGACACGTGTGTATACGCACATGGGAGACGTTCGGTAAGTTCTTTCACTTCCTTTCTCTTGTTTACACGGATGGTAGGGAATCGGACCAGTTTGGATACATCCTTTCCACCCCTGTCACAACAGTCAACTGCAATGCAACCAGCAGGCATTTTAACTGCTTAGACACATCTCGAAGTTACACTCATCAGCAGATCCACCGGCCATCTTGTTTGGTGGAAGTACAAAATAAAAACTCTGTGACGTCATGCGCATTCTACCTATAGTGGACGAGGGAATGGTCCGTCTCGGTATAATGTGTCTCGGGTTCAACTCTCCACATCTGGTCTCATACGCTAAGCTCGTCTCAGCCCTGTCAGCAATGCAGGAGTGGAGGCTTCATTCCTGCACAACACAAAGAAAAATCATTAGAATTTATCAGGTCTCGGTACCTTAAACACACACATGATTTAGGGGTGTACTGGGGGGAGGAATAGTAAGTTAATCTCGGTATGCAGTGGCTTGGCCATTAACGTGGCTCAAAATTAATGTTCAAGGAGAACTGGTGCAAACTTTGTCCATCAGTGACCATCGTCTAAGAAAAGGGAAACAACAAGGAAGTAACAACGCGAAACTTTTTAATAATGGTCACGAATTGAAAATTTTGGTTATTATTATTTTCCTTTTTTCCCTCTTAGAAAATCAAGTTGCTGGTCAGATCCATGTCGTAAAAATGATGTTTCTGCTGGAACATAAAGTAATGATCGGACGCTGGTACACGGAGGGGGTGAGGGGGGGGGGACTTAGGTCAGGGACATTAAAAAGTGTACATTGTTTGCGGGGGGGGGGGGGGGGGTTGAAAAAAAATGCCCAACTCGATCGCACATAGTTTACAGACGGTCTCTTACGTTTCTGCTGTGTAAATGTGTGTGTATCGAGGTGTGTGTGTGTGGGGCGGGGGGGGCTGGGCACATGTGTGCATGCATGCATGCGTGTGCGTGTGTAAAGTTTATAGTTTGCTGAAAATGGCGTCATTACTCAGCCCAGAGTCTGGATCAACGTGTTGGTCATGCCACAAAATGCTCGGACCGCCGTCACTGACATTGTCTGAAGTGAAAGAATATTATTGTAGTCGTATGTACAGGGCCCTTCTTCTTCGTGGACAAATTCCCAGGGAGAGGGCAATTGTAAACCTACTCGCTCTTAGGCGCACACATACACTCATGTACAAACAGGGCATACACAAACACCCACACACAGATTAAAATTTGTTCTCTAAGCTTATTTGTCCAACCAGCCAACAAAAACAACCCTTAACCAGAGATCACAAGTCATGCCCAATCCAGACAATGTCGCATCTGCTTGTGAAGTTTCGCCACTTTTTACCAGTTGAGTAGTGACCATTTTTAGATTCTACCAGACCGCTAGGAGAACGGCACCGGGCAGATAAATTGTTACACTACAAATAATGGAGGCCTTCGGGGGACACATTGGTTTAGGTCCAAGATGCACGCTTCTCATGCCGAAGGTACTGGGTTCGATTCCTGGTCGGTGCAAACATGTTGGAATTTTTGGGGAAACTTCTTGACCCTGATCCTATGGTAGGCAGGGTCGGGCACCTAGTCTTCTCGGATAAGGACGAAAACCCCGGAGTGCCTGTGTGTACGTTACGCATGCTAATGATACCTTGGCGGTTGGAAACTGAGAAGAGCCGGTCGAACAGGCCGTTGTCCCGGCAAATTAAAAAGGAAAACCATTTCACTAAATCACACAAAAACATTAACAAGACAAATAAAGACAAGAAAAGTGATGTAAATGCAGCGAACCTAGACCTAAAACCAGTGGAAGTGTTCAGTCTGCCAGCAGGGCGGAGCAGAGCAGATAGATTGTTACACTACAAGAATGAACGTGTTCACTCTTCGAACACAGCTGTACGAAAATAAGCCAGAGTTTACGTCTGGTTTTCTGCTGGATCTGCTTGGCGTTGGCAGAGTGTAAAGGCCGACACAAGTGACAACATTTCTGTCCCACCAGTGTACATTGTCTTAGGCCTACTGGAGTTCTGTGCTCTGCTGTGTTCTGCTTTGCTGGCAATCTGAAGTCACAAACTTTTCTTCTCTGTCCTGCTGGCGGTCTGCAATGACCTTTTCAAGTGTTCTTTTAACATTTTCTTTCTGTTTATTTCGGTGAATTAGTGTTCAGGCCTCTGACAGGAAGAAAGTGATTCATTTTGCTTTTTATGTTGTTTTTGGGACAATGTAAAACATGCATTCTTTTATTAGTGCAAAAAAAAATAAAAAAATTATATCATGAAACAGGATATGTTTTTGTACACAATATGACACGATAAACGAAAAATGGGCAATAATTTTCTGTCCTAAAAATGGTTTGTGACATCGAATGTTAATGCAATCTCAGAGAGTAAATTTTCTGCTCCAGATCTTCCTATCGATACCAGCTATTTATGCAAAATTTAAAAGCCATGCCAGAAAATGTTCAAAGCGCTATCGCCTTCAACTATCAGTAGACCAGTCAGTAGGCAGATAACTCAGAATGTATTCAAACAGAAAAATTGAAATGAAAATCTGCATACAGAATGTTCTATCTAATCAGCTCTTACATGCATAAGACTCGTTAACATGTAAATACAAGCGCCCGATCTGTGCCACCATCTTGCATATGCCAAGAATTTGAAAAAAAAAAAACAACTTATACATTTTAATGAAATACAGAAATAAATAAATGTTTAAAAAATATATATAATCATTGTGATGGAGAGATGGGGTGGCGGTGGGGAAGATCTGAAGGAGTTATTCTCCTCCAACACCCCCCACCTCCTCCCCCCTGACCTCAAAATTGAGTTGGTCTAGACAGTTGGTGACATCTGTCATTAGTGGTCACATCTCGCGCAGATTGACCAGCTGTTCAGTTCAAGTTCTGTAGGAGATGTGACGTGTTGTAACATTGAAAGTGTTGTCTGTCATTTGTGTCATCTCATGTCATGTCTCTTTTTCTTTTTTATTAAATGTATAAAGCACGGACATTTCCCTGTGTCATACAAACATCACACATTTTTCTTAAAACCTGTTGTTGTCGCCAGCGTTTCCATTAGGCAATCTAAAAACAATCGCCCCCCCCCCCTCCAATTTTAAAGGCAAATAGAATTTTATAGGAACTTTAACATTTTTTTGTGGGTGAAATTTGAATGAACGGAGCTTTGAATATCAACCTAACTACAGAACTTACTCAACAGACCGTGACAGGCGCAAAGTGGCCGCTGTCGTGCCGAAGCACCGTTAACCCCAAACCCAAATTCAAATTCCAAAACTCAGACTCCCCACCCTCGCACAAAAAAAAAAAATCAGTTCAGCCACTGCCTTGATGATGTAGGCAAACTGTTGATGTGGCAGATTGCTATCTCTAGACACTGGAATACCATCATGAAAATACACCCTCTCACCCCAACCACATCCTCCTCAACCCATCCCTTGTATGTATTTTCTGTCTCGCCCCCCTCTCTCTCTCTCTCTCTCTCTCTCTCTCTTTTCTCTCTCCTCTCTCTCTCTCTCTCTCTTTCTCACTCTCTCTCTCTCTCACTCTTGTCTTCTTATGTTCCTCCCCACCTCCTTTTTTCCCCTTCTTTCTATTTTTCGTTTCTGTCACTCTTTGCCTTTCTTCTCATTCTTTCCTTTCCTTCCCAAAAACTCCTCGATGTCTCCTCCCCCACCCCACCCCCACCCCCCGCCACACATTCAGTCCGTTTCTCCAGACTCGAACTCGCTGCCAAAATCATTTTGGGAAGCATCTACTGGGTCAAAATTCAAAACTGGTCTAAAAACCCACCTTTCTAAAAAAACACTTTCAGTTGTGAAGTCTCATTCCCAATCCATTTATTTTCTCATTTCACTTTAATTTTGCTGTTTTATCGTTTAATTTCTATCTTATAGTATGTCTAGCAGAGAGAGAGGGTGAGAGAGAGCGAGATAGAGAGAGAGTTGCAGAAGAAGAGAAGAAGACTTTCTGTAAAGCGCCTTGAGAAAATTGTTTGGATTAGGCGCTATATAAATGATCTTCGTTATTATTATTATTATTATTTATTTATTTCTTGTTCCTCTCCCTCGAACTCCCTCCCCCACCCGACCCCTCCACTCCACAGTACACACACACACACACACACACACACACACAAACACTTCCTCAGTTCCTCAGTCCTCACTTGCCCTGTCAGTACTTTCAACTTTCAGGCCTTTACCCCAGACAGACATTTTGTTGCCGTCTGTCTCAAACACGTGCACAGACATTGACATCAAACATTTTATGATATTTTAATCTTTAAATAAGGGTACAAAACAATGAGTAACGAGACGTTGGGAGTGAAAAGAGGGCTGAAGGAGGAGGGCCAGAGAGGAGCCATTTATGGCAAAATTAAAGTACTGTTATTTCAAAACTCATGCCAATTTTGCACTAGCTCAATCGTTCCATCTGGTCATGGCTGTGAAGCAGGTCATGTCAAATGTTCAAGTTTTAATCTATAAAAGAGAAAGTTTGGCAAGCATGAGTTACTTCCCTCGGGTGAGTTGTGGGCCTTGAGGACAGAGACGACATCCATACAAGACAACATGTTGACGTTTGCTCTCCTTGCAGGTAACTGTCTGTTTTCTCCATTGGTGGCGTCAAATGTTCACTTTGTCCACGTTCTACAACACACTCTGGGTGTCAAACTGACTGGGGAGATAACAATTATCAAACGATTCAACTCTGATGAAACCTTAAAAATATCTGATGGTAAAAATTGGTCAAACTTGGTACAGTCCACAGAAGTCAAATTTATCAATGTAAGAACGGTTAAACAACATACATAACAATGAATCACCAAACCTTGACCAATAGGAATTCGCTGATTCTGCCTGTTAAACCAGGGCCAGATTAAGGCCTGTAGAGGCCTTAAACACTCTTAAAAGATTTTCGTGCCCCCATAAATTGTATAAAAATAAAATTTTTATTTTTCGAAATGAAACAAAACTTACAGTAAGGTGGAAAATTATGTTGTTGTTTTGTACACTTGCACTTTACTTTTAATTTGAAAGTTTTCTCCTACTTTTTAATTGCAAAGTCTTGGATCAGGTGCTAAAACTAATCTGATGTAACACATCTGTTCCTACACTTAGTAGAGATAAGGCATCAAGGCAATTTTTGGTAAAGTACAAAAAAAAAAAAAAGCGAGTCTTATACACCATCAGACAATTTGGTGGGTTTTTTTCACTCATTATAGGAGCCATTTTCTGTGGACCTTGCTTCAGCTGCGCCATTTGCAGTTTTGCATTATATGGCCAATGGTAAATCTGGCAATGAAAAATGTCTATGGTCCTCTTCCCCCCCCCCCCCCACCCCTTTTTTTTTCCTCCCTCAATGCCCTTAGCACGTCTTGATCTTGCTTAATGGTTAATCCACCCCTGTTACAACCTAGCTAAACTGAAAGCTGATTTTGTCTGGGAATATTTGACCTTCAGAATCTACAGTGTTACACGGCTACACTTCTTCATCAACTGTTCAATGTTTCTGTTTCCACATGGGCCGGTCTGTGTGTTTTGAGGGTACATTTATATGTCATTTCCAATCCATTCATTTTATTTCTGTTGTTTTATTGTATGATATCTGCTTTGTGCCCCTGTGTTATGTGTGTGTATGTGTATATGTATGTCTACCTTAGGAGTGTATGCAATAGTCTGTGCTTGAGAGAGAGGGAGAGATAGCAAGAGAGAGAGAATGAGTGAGTGAGTTGTAATTGGAGAGAGCAAAACTTTCTATAAAGCTCTCAGAACATTTTTTTTTTAATTGGATTGGGCACTATACAATATTACTGATCTTCATTAATATTATGATTGCTATTTCAGTAGTAAACGATTAGTACTTTACATGATTACATCCTGTATGCCGTAGTTAAGGCCTGTTTACACTGGTAGGTTTTAGGAATAGAAAAAAGGAATGGGGGACTGTTTGGGAAGAACTCTCCTGGCTTTCAGTCTTTTGTTTTCCGATTTCCCCTTTCGAAACGTTGTTTATTTACGCTGGTCCGTTTTGTGAATGAGAAACGATGCGCATGGTTTGTTTTGGTCATATTTCGTAGGAGGAAATCGGAAAACAAAAGACTGAAAGCCAGGAGAGTTCTTCCCACACAGTCCCCCATTCCTTTTTTCTATTCCTAAAACCTACCAGTGTAAACAGGCCTTTAGCAGAACTTCCTTGTGAGATGAGTGGGCAAGAAACAATCGCAATGTTTATGTAAGCAAAAGATAAAACAGCGAAGATTTGGAGACATTCAGCCCGGGCGGTAACGATACTCAGTCACCAGCAGACAAATTAATTATTTGGCGGAGCTGAGGACGAGAGAATTAAATTCACATTCCATTCTAATCAATATTTTGCAGTTTCAGAAAACGAAACAATTCTGACTGAGAGAAAATGTTAACAGAAATACATGCAATAACTTGAAGATTGAATATAAATAACAATAATGTTAATAGCATGATTATTATTATTATTCCCCTGTATACTTTCCTGTTTAAGCTGTATTAAAAGAAATGGGGGGGGGGGGTGTGGGGGGGGGGGGTTAAAAAATTCAGGGATAATATAAAAAAGATAGTTCAAACAAGTACTGAAAAAAGAAAGAAATGAAAAAAAAAAAAGGGAAATTTACACAGTTTGTTGATTCAAAGTGATTTGTGTCTGTCTGAGCAGCCCTTGTGACCAGTTGCCTGGCTGCTGAAATCTGTTACCCACAAGTTGGCTGTTTCTCCAATAATCCACCCTTTGACAACACACTGGGTACGCTGCCGGATTCTCCTGACGAAATTGAGGTCCATATGAAGGTGTACACCAGGTTAGACTGACCCACGCAAAGTCACTCAAACATTTTATTTGTAATGATGTTCTCTTTTTAATATTTCTGTTGTTGTTGTTGTTGTTGTTTTTTGTTTGTTTTTTGTTTTTGTTTTTTTTTGGGGGGGGGGAGGGGAGCGGGTTACAAAAGTGTTGAACTCATGACAGAGTCTTTGGGGGTGTTCGTGATTTTCTATTATTTCAGTTGTGTACCTATCTATCTATCTATCTATCCATCTATCTATCTATCCATCCATCCATCCATCCATCTATCTATCTATCTATCTATCTATCTATCTATCTATCTATCTATCTATCTATCTATCTATCTATCCATCTATCTTTCTATCTATCTATCTATCTATCTATCTATCTATCTATCTATATATCTATCTATCTATCTATCTATCTATCTATCTATCTACCTATCTATCTGTCTGTCTGTCTGTATTTTTATTATTTTTATCTATCTATCTATCTATCTATCTATCTATATATCTATCTATCTATCTATCTATATATCTATCTATCTATCTATCTATCTATCTATCTATCTATCTATCTATCTATAATAATAATAATAATAATAATAAATGGCATTTATATAGCGCCTAACCCTGTTTCACAGGCTCTAAGCGCTTTACAGAACTTATTTACTACAAATAATATTTAAAGACACACACACACAAACACACATACACATAATATATTTTACAGGCAATCTGGATTCTATGGAGTGAAAAAATGGCCCTTGAGATGTTTCTTAAATGTATTGGGGTTCTCAATTTCTCTGAGAGAAAGAGGCAATGAGTTCCATATTTGGGGGCCACAATATGAGAAGGATCTTTCACCCATAGTTTTCATGGAAACTTTAGGAATTTTCAGCTGTTTGGTGTCTACTGAAGACCGTAGAGTGCGAGATGGTGCATAGGGGACCAACAGGTCACACAGATAAGGTGGTGCATTATTGTAGACACATTTGTGACATAGCAATGCCACTTTGTATAGAATACGCTGTTCAATTGGCAGCCAGTGCAACGAAGCAAGCATTGGCGTAGCTGAATCCCTTCTCTTTTTCCTGAGAATCAAACGAGCAGCGTTGTTCTGTGCAACTTGGAGTTTTTTAAGTTTGTCCATGGAAATTCCTGTTAAAAGTGAGTTACAGTAGTCCAATTTGGATAAAATAAGGGAATTTACCAGAATTTCTGTTGTTTTTGTAGATAAAAGGTTTCTTATTTGGCCAAGTTTCCTTATTTCAAAATAAACATTTTTGAGGAGATGGTTGACCTGTGCTTTCATGGATAAGGTAGAGTCTAAATAAACACCTAGGTTTTTGACTGATTTTGTAAGTGACACATTTTTTCCACTAAGACAAATATTTTTTGTGCTTACGCCTTTGATGCTTCTTGCACTGCCAACCAGAATTGCCTCAGTCTTGTCTTCATTAAGCATCAATTTGTTTTCATTCATCCAATTCTTAACAGATGATAAACATGACCCTGCCCTCTGTAACAGATCTTCAACAGTATCAGGTGTTGATGAGCCATAAACTTGGGTGTCATCAGAGTAGAAATGATAGCTAAGATGGAATTTAGTAATTTCATGTGCTAGTGGCTGGGTGTAAAGAGTAAATAATATGGGTCCTAGTACCGAGCCCTGTGGTACGCCATGTTTCAAAGTACAGCTTTTGGATGAATTGTTCCCTATTATGATGTATTGCTGTCGATTGTACAGATAGGAAGTTAACCATTTCAATGCTGTTCCTCTAATACCAAAAGTGACCTCAAGCCTTTTGATCAAAATATGATGATCAATCGTGTCGAATGCTGATGATAGATCAAGTAATGTTAAAAGGGCAACGTTCCCATTGTCAGCTTCAATTAGCATATCATTTGTAACTCTTGTAAGTGCTGTTTCTGTGGAATGGTTTTTACGATAGGCTGACTGAAATACCTCTGCTAAGTCATTGATCTGAAAGTGAGTGAGCAATTGTTGAAGGACAGTTTTCTCTAGTATTTTTGATAAAAAAGACAAATTTGAGACTGGTCTATAGTTTTTCAAGGCATTTCTGTCAAGGTTATGCTTCTTAAGCAGTGGTCTTACTAAGGCAGTCTTGAAAAAGTCTGGGACTTCTCCTTTACTCAAGGAATTGTTGAAAATATTTGTGATGGTAGGGATAAGCTCATCAGAGCAAAGAAGCAAGAGAGAGGTTGGGATCGGGTCTAAAGCACAGGGCTTGGCAGGAGCTTTCATAATTAGAGACCTAACATGATCTTCGCTTACAGGTTGGAAGGATTCCAATGTGGGACCAATACATGGGGCAAAATGGTCACAAGTTTTAAAATTATCTAATTCATCTCTAATATTTTGAACTTTGTCTTGAAAAAAGTTGGCAAAAACATCAGGAAGATTTACAGAGTCCATATTGTTAGGTAAAACTGTTTGAGAGGGTGTACCCAATAGATCTATCTATCTATCTATCTATCTATCTGTCCATCTGTCTATCTATCTATCTATCTATCTATTTATCTATCTATCTATCTATCTATCTATCTATCTATCTATCTATCTATCTATCTATCTATCTATCTATCTATCTGTCTGTCTATCCAGAGGAAACAAAGAAAATGGAGAGACTGTGAGCTTCAATGACTCTTCAACCATCACCAGTTCAGCTTTTGACAAAGATAAATTCGTTAAAATTATCATTCACGGTTTTGGCGACTCCATCAACGCTCCCTGGATGCAGCAAACCAAGGACATATTCCTGGATAAGGTCAGTCAAAATTGACTCTAATTTTTTCCTTAACATTGTTCTTTTTTTTTTCTTCAAACAGATGATTTGCCTGCCTACTGGAAAGGTGTACCTTCTTGTTCTAATGGCTGCTCAGTGGCCTCAAAACCACTGAAATTAATATTTTTTTTCCCAATGAAACGTTTGTTTACACAGTGAAAGACAAGAAGCCCACAAGTTGTAGAAGCGATGTTGGAAAAGAGGAGAAAATACTTATTTTTCTTTGAATATCTTTGTGTCGGGTCAGAATGAGAGGTAGGCCAACATGTTTCAGGATTTCAGAGAGAAAGACACAAATGTACAGCAAATCGTTGAACACTACACTAGCCATCAGCTGATGTGCCCAAAATTCTTCCCAAAGTCTGGCTAACGATCAAGTTTTTATCAGCCTCCGTCATTTCCCTCAAATCTGCCCAAGTAATGAAAATGTCGGGAAAATCATCTGTATGATGACGAAAAGTGATGATTCTTTTTATAATTAGTTTTCCAGAAGTTTCTGTCCTATTATTCCTTCCTTAGTTCAAACCCGAAACCGTTTTTCTGTTTATCAGAACCACTCCAGCGGCCAGTGGATTTCATGAAAATGGACCAGAAAAGAGAAATTACATTTGAGCGTGTCTGGTTAAATAACTTTGGAAAAATGCTGATGATGTTTTTATTTTGTTTTGGCAGTGAGTATAATAGACAGTGTTTTGTGCCAGTTGTAGGCCAAAATGTTTGGGTTGTTGTTTTTTCTATTATTTGTTTTTGGCGACATGCCATTGTCTGCCATCTTGGTTGCCTATTAGTGAGTGCATAGCAGGTTTTCTCTGTAAATGATAGAAAATTTGGAAAGGGTGCTTTGGTCGCTGAAATCTTCCACACACACACATACACCGTGGGGACACAGTGGTCTAGAGGCAAGGTGCTCGCCAGATATGCCGCCAGATGTACCGGGTTCGAATCCCTGTCGGTGCAGTCATGTTGGAATATTGGGTTTTTTCTCATAGTTTCTTTCCCTGATCCTATGATAGGAAAGATCGAGCACCTGGGCTTTTCGGATAAGGACAAAAAATTCGGAGGGCCCGTGCGTATGTGGCTCACGTTAAAGATACCTTGGCATTTGGAGTTCGAGAAGAGCAGGCTCAACAGGCCGCTGCCCGGGCAAAATTAAATAAAATTTATCCCTATCACCCGCCCTCCTCCCCTTCAGCCTCCACCCCCTTTAAAAAAAACCCGTCGACAGGCGCTGCACTGTGGCGACGTCGTGTCTGGTCCAGAACATAATCTCTGGTTTGTAAATCTTCAACGCAGTTTTCCTCACCCCGTGATCTGGTGGATCTGTC
This sequence comes from Onchidella celtica, assembly GCA_963931925.1. Lineage (NCBI taxonomy): Eukaryota > Metazoa > Mollusca > Gastropoda > Systellommatophora > Onchidiidae > Onchidella > Onchidella celtica. The sequence continues at coordinate 56,362,966 of OZ007572.1, read as the reverse complement.
GCTCTCCAAATGGTTGTAACTGGACTGCAATAACACTAAGGCGAATTTCTCAAAGGGGATTAAAGAATTGTACAAAATACAAATACATGCAACAACAACAACAACAAACAAAAACACAAACAGACAAACAAACCAATGGCGATTAAAAAAAAACAACTAATGCGATTTACAAAGTAATTTCCATTTGGAAATCTTGAACCCGCTCCTCCCATGTCATCTTTCATCTTTTCTTCCCAACTGACTGATATTTCTTGCAGCAAAGTGTTTGTGGTCAGGTTTATCAGTCAGTCAGAGCAAATTCCAGTGCCTTGTAACTGTGATGTATGTATGAATGATAAGTGCACCCTTTCTCCCCCCCCCCTCCCCCCACCTTCTCTATCTATCTATCTATCTATCTATCTATCTATCTATCTATCTATCTATCTATCTATCTATCTATCTATCTATCTATCTATCTATGACACACACACTACCCTCCTTACTCTGTGATCAAAAGGAGACGCTACTCTGTATCAGTCCAGAGACAGGCTCCAACTAACTCGGGTATTAGTTCCCTTCGGATCGTGCCCTAGTTCCGTTGACGCAGTGAACTTCCCGACATGACAGACCTACAATTTTTATTGGAAGTGATGTAATAACCTAGGACACTACATATTTTATGTCTCAGTGACGGAATTTTGTGAATTATTACGTGTAAATTGTGATCCAAACCCTGCCTGTCTCCCACCAGTATGATATCAACGTGTTTCTGATTGGCTGGGCTAAAGGAGCAGCCCCACCCAACTACTCAAAGGCGGCATCAAATCTGCGAGTGGTGGGAGCTGAGGTGGCGGTTTTGATCCACGAATTGATGAAACTGGGTACACCCATTGACAAGTTCCATCTGATTGGATTCTCACTGGGATCACAGGCTGTCGGGGAGGTGGGCAAGCGTATGGCGGGGTCCATTCCCAGAATTACTGGTAATGTGGAAATTGTTGTGTATGTCTGCTTTATTGTTGGTGTAGTGATGAAGGTGATGATGTAGGTGATGATGTTGTGGATGTAGTGGTGTTGCTGATGATGTTGGTATAGTCGTGTCAGTGAGGATGTTGTCTTTTCGAACTTTCCGTCCTGCAGAATTGGATTGAATTGAGCTGCATTGAGTAAGTCTGGCGGGATTTGACTGGCCTTGGACACGGTTGGAATGAGATCAAATCCCTCGTTCACGACCAGCATAAATTTGTGAATGTACATGAGAAAACCCACAATAAGTCGGTACAGCTGATTTTGAGAAAAACGGCTTCGAAGTGAAAATAATTATTATGAGTCCGACACAAATTTTCAACTTGGCTGTTGTTTAGGGGACCGTGGCATGTTACAGGGTAAACTATAGACGAGCAGTGAACACTAATCACTATGATCTCTATAACGGCTTAGTTATTAGACTATGGTCTCCTAACAGCAATCACTCCAATATTACTTGGTCAATTAGCTATTGCCACTTATAGGATAAAATGCCGTTTTCTCAAAATCTTGTTTTAGGGGGGTCACTGACTTCAATTTATCAGAAATGTCTTGTCTTTTATTATACTAGCTGAGTTCCCGGCCCTGCCCGGGATAAATCGATTTATTAGTTTCAGTTCTGGGTGATTATTATGGACCTGCTTCATTTTGCCTGTTCCTTTAGCTTTATTTTACTTTTGTTTGTTTGTTTTTAGATACGTTTTACTGCTCTCCCTTTGCGCGTTGACGTCCTGCGCGTCCCGCCAGCATCTGTCAAATGGCTACGATTTGCGCACTGGTTAGTTTGTTTGCATATCGCAGGAAGTGATAACGTCATGTGTTAATGGAAAAGAAATATTATATTTTCCTAGGCATATTCCGGGACCGGAAGTGGAAAAGCGATTAACAAAGAAAGAGATCATAGGTTAACGAACGTACAATTCGGATCAAACGCTCTCGCAAATTTACTGTTCCATTCTTATCGCATTATTGGAATAACTCACGAATCCCATAAGCCTTTTTATGCCTATGTAGATAGGAACACTGGTCAGTATCGTACAATTGTGTGTGCCAAATTTCAGTTCAATACGTCCAGTAGTTTTTGAGTCCATAGGGAACAAAGGGGTTTTCTTACATTTTTTTTGTATAGATGTACAGAACTCAAAATGTCATGTTGCCGACTTATTGTGGGTTTTCTCAGGCACACTCACATTTGTCAGGTTTTCACTTGAATCTCTTCAGGTCTGGATCCAGCAGGGCCTTTCTTCGAGTTTGAAGATGCGGCCGTGCGACTGGACGAATCGGACGCCCGCTTCGTAGATGTTGTTCACTGCAATGGTGAGAGGTTGAACCTGGAGCAGGCCAGGGGATACGGCATGCTCGAACAGTCTGGGCACGTGGACATCAACGGTGGCAGGAAACAGCCAGGCTGTAAGACAGGCATCATGTTTAGATATCCCACAGCCTCCCAGCCGCCCTCTGGTCAACGCAGTATGTAAAACTGTTGATTTTATTGTTTCTGCTGTGTTTGATGTGTATCTTCACCAGCTCAGGAACGCCAGCCCAGGAACGCCAGCCCAGGAACGCCAGCTCAGGAACGCCAGCTCAGGAACGCCAGCCCAGGAACGCCATCCCAGGAACGCCAGCCCAGGAACTCCAGCTCAGGAACGCCAGCCCAGGAATGCCAGCCCAGGAACGCCAGCTCAGGAACGCCAGCCCAGGAACGCCAGCCCAGGAACGCCAGCCCAGGAACGCCAGCCCAGGAAGGCCAGCCCAGGAACGCCAGCCCAGGAACGCCAGCCCAGGAACGTCAGCTCAGGAACGCCAGCCCAGGAATGCCAGCCCAGGAACGCCAGCCCAGGAACACCAGCCCAGGAACGCCAGCCCAGGAACGCCAGCCCAGGAACGCCAGCCCAGGAACGCCAGCCCAGGAACGCCAGCCCTGCTCTCTAGACAAACCGACCACCACCAGTTGTTCTTGTTTTGTTATATTTCTGTTTTTATTTTTGATTTTACTCCAGATGTGGATTTTTCACGACATACCGCGGTTTTTTATTGTGATTGTTATTGGTGCAGTTCTGGTTGTTGTTACTGCTGTTGTTGTGGTTGTTATCATTGTATTTGTGTTGTTAGTGGTGGTGGTGTTATTGTTATTGTTGTTGTTGTTATTGTTGTTATCTGCGCGTGAGTGTGTTTTAGCAAAGTTCAAGGTTATGAAACGCCCCGAGCAGAAAGAAAATATTGTCACTAAAATGTTCACTGATGCGCAAGTCACTAACTTTAGGTTGATTTCACATGACATGACGTCATGACAGCAGGTACGCCCATTGACATTCTTGTGGTCTCGATCCTTCCATCCTGGTGTCTTGGTGGCGGTTCTAAACTTTACGTCCCCGGGGCGCCAAAAAGTGGGTCAGACCAGTTTTATACTTGTGGTTAAATCCTGCTAGCTCCTGGCTCCCGGCACTAAATCTCCTACATTTTATGTTAACAGGCCGAAATAAGATTTGGTTGTGAGTGCAACATCCAAACTGGCAGGGGAGAAATTAGGGAGATTTTGGAAATGAAGAAATCGATTTTAATAACTCAAATATTGTCTACATCGACATCGTTACGAAGCCTTTCTTCATTTATATTTCTTGTCCTTATTTGTCCATATACTCGATTATTAGATGGTTTTTCTAGGTGAATTGGCGTGATTTATTACAAATAAATTAAAATTATTTAGTCTATTCTAAGCCCCCAAAACACACACACACTAAGATATTAATTTTGATGTATTGTGACAGAGCGTATGCTGAAGATCGATTTGGCTGCCAAGTTGGTCTGCAGTCACGACAGAGCCACCAAATATTTCATTGAGTCACTCACTTCAGAGTGCCCCTTCACTGCCTACTCTTGCCAAAGCTACGTGAGTCATAATGTTATCTTATTTTGATCATCTTCATCCTCACTGTATGTATCATCATTTTTGGTCATGTACAACATCTAAGCTCTGGTGGATTGCATTGATTGCACTAATGGGTTAATTTTGTCATCAACGCTTAGAGCCTGGTTGTTAATGGGATAATGCGCTATATGAATGCTATGTATTATTATTACTAGATGAAGTTCCCGGCATTACTGGGATAAACCTGTGAACCCACCGTTCCCTCTGTCTCTCTCTTTTTGGTCTAGAAAGCTTCCCATAATTATTCTACTGTCTTACTACGGATTTCATGCACACCAGAGCACACTCATTTCTAGTAGGGAAATTGCCCGCACCGAACTGAGCACGTATTGATACATCGTTTCCGGTGCGGTGAGCTTACTATAGGGAGTCAAAACAAAGATCATTGTATTATACATGTTTACCACTTTTTATTTAAAAATACATGAAACTTGAATCAACACAATCGGTCGATATAAAAGCGATTGGAATGGATTAGTTGACACGTAAGAAAATTAATTTTATAATTTTTGAAACTGTCATTTAGGCTGTAGCGTCGAGCAAAAAAAGGGCCAAAATTGTACCACAATTAATTACCCCCGCAACAATTTTTTTTTTTATAACTAGATGAAGTTCCCGGCATTATCCGGGATAAACCTGTGAACCCATCGTTCTATCTTTCTCTCTCTTAGGTCTAGAAAGCTTCCCATATTCTACTGCCTTACTACAGATTACATGCGCACCAGAGCACTACGCACTCATATCTGATAGGGAAATTGCATGCACCAAATTGAACGCGTATTAATACATCGTTTCCGGTGCGGTGGGCTTGCTACAGGGAGCCAAAACAAAGATCATTATATTTTACATTTTTACTACTTTTATTTAAACACACCTGAAACTTGAATCAACATAATCGATCGATACAAAAGCCATTGAACTGGATTAGTTGACACTTAAGAAAATTAATTTCATAATTTTTTAAACTGTCATTTAGGCTGCAGCGTCGAGCAAAAAAAGAGGCGAAACTGCATCACAATGAAATACTCCCGCCACTATTCTTTTTGTAGATTGTAGATTTTTATTATCATTATTATTATTATTACTATTATTATTATTATTATATTATCATGTTGTAAAAATCAAGTTTCAGCGAAGTTCGGGGATTAATATCAACATTTTGTCTGCCTCCCTATGTGAACATTTCAGGACTACTTCCAACTGGGCAAATGCAATGACTGTTCCGACAACAAATGTAACTATCTCGGATTCCGCGTTGATCCCAGGAAAGCCCGAGGCAAGTTGTATCTCGATACCAATCCGGAACCACCATTCTGCCGTAAGTATCGCTGTTGTGGAAACTTCAATTCTATGTAATCGTTTCTGTGCAGTATAACCAGCTGCGCGATTACTAGTACCAGCATATGCGATTACCGGTACTTTCGTTGGCGATTGTAGCGGTGGTGGCTGTTGGTGACGCTGGGACAGCAAACAGAGAAGCGTACCTTGATCATGTGACCAGTAGACCTGACAAGCTCTTACAGTCGTCAGACATTCCATGGATACATTGTGTAATATTTTTTTAATTATTTGAAAGAGCAAAATTTAAATATAATCTATGACAGAAGCAATGAATAAAAGTAATTTATTTACTTTTTGAGTGAGATAGGAAGCAGTTTGTTCCACTTGACTCACAGAACTTGTGTTCCTACGAAATTCCAAAGCCATTTATTGTTTCGCTTTCTCAAGACTCGGTTCTTCTTTTTCGATTATAGCTAATCTTTGGCTGCACATGCTTAGCCGCCGTGCACGGGGTCGGGGTGGGGTGGGGGTCACAATTTTTGGTGACGTAAGTGAAATGAACTAATTCGTGAAAGAACGCGTAAACCAATGACGAGGCAATAAATGAGTAAATGAATCAGGGAATGAACACGGCTAAAAAGCAAACCCATCAATTGTTGTTTATTATTTCCTCTTCCAGTGAACTAATGAGCTCGTGACATGCAGTGACCCCAGGGATAACTACACGTGCACCAGCCACTGAACACAAAGTCTGGGACGAGAGGTCAGGGTCACCGTCTTTCGTTAGGATTCCTGGCTGGTCTGACAACAATAAAAATATTGATGTGTTTGAAATTCGAATTGCTTTTGCTTGTATCAATTTCTAATAAGAATGTCAGTTGTTGTTTGTTTGTTGTTGTTATTGTTGTTGTTGTTTTGTAAATAAAACCTTTTTCATTCTTTCTCGTCAAGGTGCAATAATAATGATAACAAACATAATTATAATAATGAAACATTTCTACAGTGCGTCATCAAACAAGATCTAAACTTTTTACATGTATTTCACACACACACACACAGATAGATTTATTCAGTTAAAACACACACACACAAACAAATCTAAATTCATTCAGTTAAAAAAAATACACAAACACACACACACACACAAATATAAATTTATTCGGCTAAAAAAACACACCACACAGAGAGATTGTTGGCTATTCAAGGTGTAAAAGAGGACTCGTCAGTTGATGTTTGAACGCCATCAGTTATATTTCATACTTCTGGTTTTGATACCAGCGGCTTTCATTTACCTTGTTCTTCCTTCAACCTTTTTTTCTTCTGCTGTCCTGGGCGTTAATTTTACTACTGATTCAAACTGATCTCGTGAATCAAACTTAACCAGTTCAATTCTTCCCTAACCTGGACCACATATGAATGTACTATAGTCGTTGTCATGGAAATAGCTGACTTTCTGCCTCACGTCATTCATTCTGTCAGTCCCAACCCCTTACCCCCCGCCTGTCTAGCCTAGGCTGACTGATGATACCTGAGGACAAATCCGGAGGTGGGGGGGGGGGGGGTGGGGGGCAGGACACAGTTACAACATTCTGATTTCAGCGCCATGCAGTCAGAGCCATGCAGTCACCTTTGACTGCAACTTTCTGTAACTTTTAATTAAACCTTTAAATTTTTTATAACAAAGAGAAACGAGCCTGGAACGGACCTGCGCTTTTACCATGAACAATTTTTTTGTTTTCTCACTCCAATGAATAAACTATTCCTTCTCCTTAGTTTCTTCTTCCTACTTTTGTGCAGCACGTCTTGGCATCTGCCGCTCTGGGAATGACAAACGGCAAGCACGGGAATGGGAGCTAACACAAAAAAAAAAAAACGACTCAGGGACAGAGAGCTGATAACTTGAGGCTGACGCCCTCCAGAAACAAAGATCTCCATCCCTCATGCTATTCACTGGTTGAGAAGCGTCACCTGTGACTCACCCTAAACGTGTCGCATAAGCCAGAATTACGATAATAAATCTAAACACGGAAGTATCTAGGAAGCCAAATAAATAGGGTGTAGAGAAAATACTGAGTTGTGTTCCCTGTTAAGGCAGCTGTCACTCGTCGTCTTGAGTGAAGTGGTCTACTTCGTAATTATAACTTCAGTTACTGTAGGAAATTCCTGGCAAAATTGTATGATTCATTTTCGGTTATTAATTAATTATAAACACTCCCTTCACGCAATACGACAAAGGTGCCGACCGAGATAAAACTATTAAAAACACACATTCACACATACAATCAGTGGGGTTGCAGATAGTCTTGAAAATTATGGCAGAAAGAAAAGGTTATGTGTGTAGCAAAGCCTCTCGTAAGAAATAATTCAGCAACGATATGACAATGAAACGCAAAGGACAAAATTTTCGGTCAAATGACCTTCATCAGGCAAAAAAAAACGAAACAAAAACGGTATGAAAAGAGAATGTATATACATATAAATATCAGCAAGGCAAAGATGGCGAACATAATCTCTGGTTTGTAAATCTTCAACGCAGTTTTCCTCACCCCGTGATCTGGTGGATCTGTCGCTCTCCAAATGTTGACATTGTGATTTCAAACCTAATCTGTACAGAGCGAGACATTTTGTTGACCCGGGGCATTCAGTAAGGAAACATTGTACTGTAGGCAGGCATTCAACATGTAGTTACAACTACAATATTTCTCTCAAAATATTTACAAAATTCGAATCCGTCTATGAGCAGAACTATAGACCACTGTTGACAAGGACTTCAAAATGTGTGATCACAAGTATGAAGGGTTGTAAGTCAAATTTTATCAAATTCTATGAACCCTCTTCCCTAGCACTAGATAGTTTTATATTTAACTGGAAAGGGGAAATTTAACGAACTTTACCGTTGACGATATAAAATTCATTCATTAAAACACACACACACATACACGCAGACATACAACAACAACAACGACCAAACAAAATAATACAAGTCTCATAGCCATAATTATGATAAATTCGATACTATTTCTTGTTAAAGCTTTTGGATTTAGAGTAGCTCTTTCGATTTTTAGAGTAGTTTGTTACATTTAGCCTAACCGATTGAAATTGCATTCACGATATTTTGCTAAAGCTACAATCAGTGGGGTTGCTAAAGCTACAATCAGTTGGTTGGATCGAAAAAGGTCTTTTCGAGGTCAACATTAAGTTTGCTACAAAAGGGTGGGGGAATACAAATCTCTTGGAGTCATTTGCTTTCCGACAACGAATGTTTGAGCAGGGAACTGACGGTGTTTTCTTAAACTTTTAAACCCACTCACAGACGAGGAGCTTCCATTGTTTTAATCCTTGTCGTAACAAGAGATCGGTTCACTGACAGGGGGAACCAGTGGCAGGTAGGCAGGGCACAGACCATGTCCATGGAACCAGAAGGCTGAGTCAGTTAGGCAGGGAAACAGTGGCAGACAAGCAGAGCACAGACTCGTCGATGTAACCAAAGAGCCATGTCACTTAGACAGGGAAACAATGGCAGACAAACAGGGCATAGACTCGTCCATGTAATCAAAGAGCCATGTCACTTAGACAGGGAAACAATGGCAGACCAACAGGGCATAGACTCGTCCATGTAATCAAAGAGCCATGTCACATAGAAAGGGAAACAATGGCAGACAAACAGGGCATAGACTCGTCCATGTAACCAAAGAGCCATGTCACTTAGACAGGGAAACAATGGCAGACAAACGGTACAGCCAGGGGGGACCAGTGGCAAGTAGGCAGGGCACAGACCATGTCCATGGAACCAGAGGGCTGAGTCAGTTAGGCAGGAAAACAATGGCAGACAAGCAGAGCACAGACTCGTCGATGTAACCAAAGAGCCATGCCACATAGACAGGGAAACAATGGCAGACAAACAGGGCACAGACCATATCCATGTAACCAAAGAGCCATGTCACTTAGACAGGGAAACAATGGCAGACAAACAGGGCACAGACTACGTCCAAGGAAGCACAGGGCCAGGTCGATACGCCTCATTTGAAAAGAGGTATATAATGGGAAATGGGCTAGTAATTTTGTGCACATGGAGAGCGAAGGTTTGAATGAAATGATTTCCCAGCACCAACGTGGATCTAGAATGTTCCATCAGATGACAGAGTTGTCTTCTCCTGATAGTTCCCGGTATGACGTCATCGGGTCGGAAAATGAACTGTGTTACCCACTCCAGACATATTGAATACACATTGCCATACACAGTAGCTCTGTCATATATACGAAGATATCTGTAATGCTACATGAAAGTTCCCAAGCAAGACTGGGAGAATGCAGTACAGTATTTCAAGAGATGGTTCAGACTTCTGTTAGGATCAGTTTTGATGGTAGCCTACATATTTTGTTGATCATTCACACGTAAGGCATTGAACTTTTGATCAGAGGCTTTTCTTTGGTTGGGAATTTGGAGTGGTGATGGGTGGAGATGTTGATGGGCACAGTGCTGCTCATTGTGTCCGTCTCGTATTCAGTTTTACCATGACTTTTTTTCATATGTAAACAGATATATGTGGAGATTTAGCTGATCACTAACGGGTGGGGGGACGGGGCAGCTCGGAGGATTTGTCTGACGTCACAGTTCAAACTGGGCCAACTCTCAACCATCTTCACACCCGTTTATTCCCAAACAAAAGTGCAGTGAAACAGTACAAAATAGTTTCATGCCATGATAAATCTTTTCGGTATCGATCCGGTGATTCAGCCATTCTACAACCCAGCAAATTGATCTCACTGAAATACTGGCAATGACTGGCTCTTCATCAACTTTACTTAAACGGAGAATTTCTGGTCTCAGCTGGCCAAAGCAAACCATGGCACTCAAGTCCTTCTCTGTCTCCTTGTCTCTCTCTCACTCCCACACACACACACACAAGTACATCCTAGCACTGTGGATAACTCAGCGAATGTCTAACACCCTCCCCCCCCCCCCCCATACCTAAAGTCCATCGGTTCATCACTACTGGTCCAGTGGAAGTTGGTCCAGGAAATAATAAAAAGTGACGACTATTTGTTCGATTCTCTAGTCTTATAATATGGCCAATAGGTTAGGTGATGGCTGGTCAGTCAAGTTGTACTAGTCTAGAGATCTTTCTTTTGGGGGGGGGGGGGGGGGAGAGAGAAAGGGGAGAGGGCTGGTGTTGCTGTTCTTGACGTTTCCACGTCACGGTGTTCCTTGGTGTTGGTTTCCTCATCTTCCTAGCCTCGTTCTACCCTCAAAATGGCTGCCTGATAGTGCTGCCTTTTTCTCTGCTTGTCTGGTCGAGTTCCAATTTCTTGTTCTTCTCTAGCCCTAAAAAAAGCTGTAACTGAATTACTTGTGGGCTGTGTCTGGGCTATTTCTGGGTTGTTCCCGAGCTGTTTCTCAGCTGTGTCTGGGCTCTTACTGGGCTGTGTCTGAGCTGTTTTTGTGCAGTGTCTGGGCTATTTCTGAGCTGACGTCAGGAGTGACAAGATGTTTTAGTGGCAAGGGCAGACAGTTTTCGTAAGATGGTTTATTGCATGCTGTCAGAAGGGGGAAGAGGCGTTATTGAGTAAATGTTTAGATACAGTTTTCAATGCCCAATGGCCGTGGCTCTGGCCCAGACCAGTTATTTCCTGCTGGGCTTTTCCTGGTCTAGTCAAGGGCGAGATCATTTCTTGTTTGTATTCAGCCATTACTCAGTGCAGTGCTACTAGTCTGGGTACTCCTAGATTATTTATGAATTTGTGCATTTCCTGTTTCGTTTTCATTTGAGTCATGTGTTCTAGGGCAGAGTTTCTATTTAATGACAAGCACGGGGACATTCACGAGGCAAAGATACCAAACACAAGTGGATTGGGTTAGAGATGATGGTCACGTTTGGAGGTCAGAGATGACGTGTGAGAGATGTCATTACTTTATAAATAGATGAGCGTGCAAAACATTGGAAGCCAATTCTGTGTTCATTCGCCCTAACTCGGTGAAATCTTTGGTAATTTTAATGAAGGTGAGAAATCTTTCTCATCACTGAACTGGTGATCATCGACAGGCTGATGAAAAGAAAAAGCACCGGATAAGTACGAGATGAAGAAGACAATAAGGAAAATACAATTAAAACATTGGTCTCGTCCCAGTTTTAAAATAACTACCAGAAAGTGTTGTATTTTTCAAATGTTTTATTCTGATCTCACATGGCGCAAATGTTGGACAGTGAGTCGATGGAAACCATGATGATGAAACAGATATTTTATCCTAAACTTTGGATCTGTTTTGTCGTGGGGGTTGATGGTCATCATCAGATTTTCCTTGGAGTCATTCCACACTCCTGCCTAGTTAGTTGACTAGTGAAGAAATACAGACAAAAGAAATGGGTTTAGTGAAGTAAATGTTACATTGGTTCCTCATTCATTCTTCACTCCTTCATAATAATAAGTAGAATTTCTATAGCGCATTTCTAATAAAATTATTACTCAATGCGCTGTACATTGCATCAATGATTCATGCATACACTATCCAAATCTCATACTAAAACACGCACTCTCATCCATACAATCTCTCAGTTTCACACACGTAAACGCTCTTAGTCATATAGCACTAAGTTATATAATCAATCATAATATCAAAGTACAGAATAGAATTCTGAAAATTTAAGTTTCGGAGGAAAAGGTGATGTTCTACGCTTTTCTTAAAGCTTTCACTCCTTCATTCTGCTAACAACAACAACACTAGACGAGAGAACCTGTCTCTAGCTCTCTATTCCCTCAACGAACAAACTCTGGGTCCTTTCAAACATTTATGTCATATCAAAACCGAATCATAGACAGACACACACATACATAAATTAAAAAAACAATAAATAATCATAGTCTTTTTAAAAATTCATCCTATTCAAACTGTAAAAAAATGGCCAGTCAGCTGATATTTCAGTCCTATACTTGTCAGTCTCTATCACCAAAATCTGAGCCACAGAATTGTAAAATCTGAGCCTGCTGAACTGAAAAGATGTTTTTCAGCCATGATCTTTGGGACAAGTTTGGGGTTTTAACTTGTTGGTGTCAACATCACCATTTGAGAGGTGTTTGCTTATCGCTCTGTCAACGTCATCATATTCACTCAGCAACTTCTCGTAGGAATGTAGCACGTCATCAGTCCCACGTGGCCGTAGGATATACAGACAACAAACACACTGGGAGACCACACGGACAGACAACACTAAGAGACCACACTGACAGACAACACTAAGAGACCACCTTGACAGACAACACTAAGAGACCACACTGACAGACAACACTAAGAGACCACACAGACAGACAACACTTACTGCAGTAGGGCGACTCTGGATTGGTGTCCAGGTACAGCTTCCCCCGGGCTTTCCTCTCATCAACATGATAGCCCAGGTGGTTACATCTATTCCCTGAGCAGTCGTTGCACTTGCCTTGTTTAAACAACTCCTGGAATGTTGAGATGGATGGCCAGACAGCCAGTCAAACAGGCAGACAGTCAAGCAGACAGTAAGACCGACAGACAAAATACAAATATTGGACAACATTAGAACAATATAAACAGATAGATAGATAGATAGATAGATAGATAGATAGATAGATAGATAGATAGATAGATAGATAGATAGATAGATAGATAGATAGATAGATAGATAGATAGATAGATAGATAGATAGATAGATAGATAGATAGATAGATAGATAGATAGATAGATAGATAGATAGATAGATAGATAGATAGATAGATAGATAGATAGATAGATAGATAGATAGATAGATAGATAGATAGATAGATAGATAGATAGATAGATAGATAGATAGATAGATGGAGGGAAGAGGTGGACAAGAATGTGGGAAGATAGACAGTTGCATGGCCAGACTGTCTTTCTGAGATGATTTTTTTCTTAAAGTTGGCCAGATTTGTTAAACTACATCTCATCCCAGCAGCTACAACATCTCATCCCAGCAGCTACAACATCTAATCCCAGCAGCTACAACATCTAATCCCAGCAGCTACAACATCTCATCCCAGCAGCTACAACATCTAATCCCAACAGCTACAACATCTAATCCCAGCAGCTACAACATCTAATCCCAGCAGCTACAACATCTAATCCCAACAGCTACAACATCTAATCCCAGCAGCTACAACATCTAATCCCAACAGCTACAACATCTAATCCCAACAGCTACAACATCTAATCCCAGCAGTTACAACATCTAATCCCAGCAGCTACAACAAAATGGTCAAGAATTGCAGCAGTGTTGCTGACGACGTCAATAATGATGTTGTTGTAGCTAGTGTTGGCAAAGGTCACAGACATCATACCATTGGTGGTAGCGTAATAAATAGGATGACCACAAAAGGATGGTGATTACGATGATGATGATGATGATGATGATAACTTTAACCTCAGTATTGACGATGGAGAGAAAACACGAATTTAGGAGTGATCATGGAATTGTGGATGAAGCAGGGGTTGATCAGGTAAATGAATGACTTACGTAGCTTTCACAAGAGTACGCGGTGAAGGGGCATTCAGTTGTGAAAGATTCTAGGAAATATTTGGTGGCTCTGTCGTGGCTGCAGACCAACTTGGCAGCCAGATCGATCTTCAACATACGCTCTGGCAATACATCAAACATGCTTAGCTTTTGGGTGTGAAGGAGGAAAAGGAAAAATGGGGGGGGGGGGGGGGGGGGGGAGGGCAAACAACTAGACAGTTAATTTTTTTAAATTTTACTTTACCTTTTATACTAATACTCACAAAATCAACACCCGAAAAAAATACTTTCTAATCATCAGAACCTCAGAATTGAATTCTATAACAACGACAAGAAGAAAAGGAAAGGGAACAAAATGAAAACGCCAACGTTGAAAATAATTATTACAGTGTTTCCTAGCGGCTGCATCATTTCTCAAATCTCCCAAATAAATTACATGTACAACCCGCCAGTTTGCAAAGTGTACTCAGCTCACACACACACACACACACAGATCTAGTTTCTGACCAGCTAAAGATCGAGGTCAAGGTGAACTTTCCAAAGGTTCCCAGTATCTCACCAGAAATGGATCTTTCCATCTATGCCCCCCCCCCCCTCCTCCCCACAATTTCTCCCAGCGAGCTCGGAAACTTTGGCCAAGAAGGAAGCATGAACTATTTCTTTCCTCCAAGAATACGTGACCAAATTCAGTGACCCAGGACAGTAAACTGTAACCTGGTGTTCACTTTCCTGTATTCTTGAATATAATACAACTAGATGACCTACCGGGCATTGTCCGGAATAAACAATCATGTGCTCCCCTCCCTCCCTCTCTCTCTCTCTCTGTGTGTGTGTGTGTGTGTGTGTCTCTCTCTCTCTTTCTGTGTCTGTCTCTCTGTCTCTGTCTCTCACTGTCTCTCTCTCTGTCTCTCTCTCTCTGTATCTATCTCTCTCTCTCTCTCTCTCTCTCTCTCTCTCTCTCTCTCTCTCTCTCTCTCTCTCTCTCTCTCTCTCTCATATAATAAAAGTAATAAACTACAGTCTTGCTTCAGAACTCATGCGCACCAGAACACTACGCACCAAACTGAACGCTTGATACGGTTACTTTTTATGACATGCACGGTACTATATAATATGAAAAAAAACATGCAAAAATACAGATGTTGCATAGCAATAAACATTGTTATTTTTAAAAAATACATTCTTGAAGTAAACAACTTTTAATTATAGCCATCATCTTCCTTATCTCAATTGCCACCCGCCTGCCAAATTTAAGGCCTGAAGAGTGTATAGTTTGGTCAGTTAGTCATGCCAAAGGTTGCAAGTTACTGAAATCTATAATAGATGTATGAAATGTAGGGCAGTTTGAATAAGAAAGAAATCAAGGTGTGCTTACTGCGATCTTGCGAAGTGCCAGGGGGGTATCTAAACAAGATGCCTGTCTTACAACCCGGTTGGACCTGACCGCCATTGACGTACATGTCCACGTGTCCAAAGCGCGCCAGGGAGCCGTAGCCTCGAGCCTCCTGCAGATTCAGTTTCTCACCGTTACAGTGTACAACATCCACGAAACCGGCATCGCTCGGGTCCAGTCTCACTGCCGGATGTTCGTGCTCAAACATAGGCCCTGCTGGATCCAGGCCTGAAGAGATTCAAGTGAAAGTCTGGGTATAACAAATTTATACTGGCACACCAGGGATTTAAATCTTCTTCCCACCACCCCGAATGCCTCGCCTGTCCAATCAAATCTCGTCAATCTCAAGCATGAAAGGTCAAATTTTGGCCCCCGTCACCGGCAATCGTTTTTCTTGTAAATATCAACCAAGCAGTCTATTTTATTTTTTTTTAATGAAGGAAGGAGAGGCACGGGGGGGGGGGGCTGGGGAGGGGCAATGCTGATCCAGATTTGTGATTTGGATGACCAATAGTGGTAAAGTTTGATGGCCAAGAATTCTCCAGTTTTCATCTCGTTCACCCGGGCGTGATACTTAAAGTTTGATGAGTCACCTAGAAGGAGAGAGGCGAGACGTTTTTTGGGTTTGCTACACGTACAACTGACGCCAAAACAGCCCGGTGTAGCAGGCCAGATTATACCCCCGCCAGAGTATACCCTGAGTTTAACCCCGGGTATAGTCTGGGCGTGGGGGGGGGGGGTATATTTTGGCCTGTTACACCGGCACAGTTTGAAAACCATATGCACAGAGGAAGTCGTGAGAAACACATTGAAATGTCCGAAGCTGGTCATTTGAAAGTGATGGTATTTACTGCAGCCGATTTGTATAATCTTGGCCATCATTACAAATCGAGGTCACCAACAACACTAACAAAATGAACAGAGACAAGAGCAGTGTCTACATTACCTGTGATTCTAGGAATCAAACCAGCAAATCTCCTGCCCACTTCACTCACAGCTTGAGATCCCAGGGAGAAACCGACCAGATGGAAGCGGTTGATGTCAGCACCCACCCTGATCAGCTCCTTGATCAAAAGTGCCACAGTAGCACCCACCACTCGCAGATTTGAGGCCGCCTTTGAATAGTTGGGTGGAGCTGCTCCTTTAGCCCAACCAATCAGAATGACGTTTACATCCCACTGCGAGGAGAGCGGACATCCAATCACAATTCACAAGAAATAATTAACTCTCAGTTGTGACAAAGAAATGAAAATTGAGTGCGACACGTCATATTTAAAGCAAAGTTTTTGAAGGGGGGGGGGGGTATACATATTATTTCTACCCACTGTCATCATAAAACAGTGAAATGTGTACTGACTGACTGTGCAATGTAACGAACTGAACAGGGGGCAGTCAGGATGAGTTAGACTAAGGCGGTGTAGAACTATCACAGGGGGAGACTGGAAAAGGGGAGGTGGATGGGAGCAATGGTGACGGGATCTACAGTCTGACTGGTGAGACAACTAGAGTATAAATAATTTACTTTTCTAGGTGGAAAAAGCGTCGAAAAGAATTCATACTGAGATTGTCCTGCCATATAGAGAGACTATAATAGGCTAATTGCTATAGAGTTCAGACTACTAGCTAGAGACATTTGCCGGCACATTTTTATTTGTTTAAAGGCAGACCAATGGAATAACCCTTTCCTCGGCTGTTCCAATAGTCGGACAAAACCCCGGGAAACAGTAGCTCGAGTGGCAAGTAAATTAACTTCATGACGTCATATACTTATCTATTTATTTATTCATCGAAGTATCCCGAGCACATCTTCTCTCTCTCTCTCTCACACACACACACACTCTCTCTCTCTGTCTCTCTCTCTCACATACACACACAATCTCTCTCTCTCTCTCCTCTCTCTCTCTCTCTCTCTCTCTCTTTCTCTCTAATGTTTGTTGAGTTTCCTAGTGCAAGAATCCACCATTCTTGTGTAATAACTTATTTGTTGTTGTTGAAAATAACTTAGCATACGTCAAAAACTATCTCAGCCAGCGTCTCTACCCAATGTGACGTTAAATTTGCATATGATTTCAGTAGGGTTCGCAGGGCTATCGTAAGCTATATGGGGCGGATTTCCTATCTAAAACAGACGGTGGCTTGATGTGGTAACCAGAGGACCTAGGTAGGGATGATGTCACTCCCAGACACAAACTTGAAGTCAATAAACTTACAACATGGTCTGATTGACGTCGGGTTGCTGTTAGGATTTGACCTCCTGAACATC
Source organism: Onchidella celtica (assembly GCA_963931925.1). NCBI lineage: Eukaryota > Metazoa > Mollusca > Gastropoda > Systellommatophora > Onchidiidae > Onchidella > Onchidella celtica. Next base: position 56,345,594 of record OZ007572.1, on the reverse strand, counting down.
TAGAGTTGTCTGCCTTGCATGCACTAATCAAATTTCTGGGGTCGATTTGATTGTTAAAAAATGGAACTTGATTGGCTTCCCGTGACTTTTTAGACAAGAGAACGTGGCTCTTTCAAGCGTCTTGACGGATTTCTATACAATTTGTACATTTTACGCCTTCATTTTCGTTCTTTAGGAAAACCCTAGAAAGTATGGTAGGCCAATATGCACTCGTGACATCAAATACAGTCATAATATATCATCTATGAAACTTTTCTCTCGCCACCCAAGTCTGTTGTTTCAGTAAGCTTTTCACAGAATCTATAATTTTTTTTATTTAGGCTTATTCAATTACCTTCTTTCCTATTTCTTTCTTCGTTTCCTTTCCCTGTCTTTCTTTCTTTACCTATTTATTTTTTTTTTTATACATATTATTATTATTATTATTGTCATTATTTATTTTTTCATCATTATTGTTGTTACTGTTCCATCATCCATAGTGTCAGACCCAGAGAAAGTAAAAACTTTATCGGCATTTCCAGAGTCATTTAATCAATCACTGTCAGGATTTTTTTTTTCTTCTTTACGTTTCATTTTTATGAAATCCGCTGGCCTCTGGAGTGGTTCTGATACAAAAAAAAATAATAATAATAATAATAATAATTTTCAGGCTTGAACTAAGGATGGAATTATACGACAGAAACTTCTGGAAGAAACTGGAACAGTCAGTAGTTTTTGTCATGATACAGATTTTCTCCTCCGGCAGTTTCATGATTTCCACAGGTTTGAAGAAATGGCCGAAGATGAAAAAACAACAACTTTGGCCATGTTATTTTTTTCTTTCCCTAGTGATGTTGGCCAGGTAAGCTGGTGGCAACTGTATTGTTCGAGTATCTGCTACAAACATGTTCGCAGATAATTCAGTTTTTTTAAGGAAGTGTATATCCGTACAACATGTTGTATGGATATATGGACAGTGCATATCCGTCCAACATGTTTACCAAAAAGCGCGACTGTAGAAAGTTTGCTGAAACAAAACTTGGTATGGTGTTTACGAATTTAAAATGACAACACATGGAATAGTCAGATGGACCTGGGGGCGTGATGGTCAGGTCAGTTTGTATCAATGGGCGGTAGTCAGATTGATTAATCAGGTGAAAAGGGGCTGGGGTAGCCATTGGTAATCGACGTACACTCGAGTATATTATTAGCACAGATCACGCAATCTCCGAGCAGAAGTCGGATTGTTTCGCTACTTAGCCGATTCATATTTTTAAAAACTATGCAAAATTAACAAGGTCAGCCATATAGTTTTCCGGTGTGTCTTCTACGTCATCGAATTGTGTGCGTTGTACGGATATGCACTTCCCTTTTTTAAAGAGAGTGATTTTGAGGGGAATAAAACAGATAAAGTTTTCCTCTTCTTTTTTTTTTCTTCTCCAAACTTTAGAGAACTAAAAAGCTAAGTCAATTCCTTCTCTTTCTCCTCACCTTTTTTGTGTGTTTTCAACCACGTGAAAACTTCCAGTCCATGAAGGCCCAATGGCCGCCCCGCTACAACAATCACACTCGATAGTTCCCCCTTGAATGCTCAATCGGTCATTCAGAAGACAACCGTGACGCTACTGTTGTAAGTTCAGCACTTACCTTCTCCAGGAACAGGTCTTTCCCTTGCTGCATCCATGGTGCCTGGATGGAGTCTCCGAAACCGTGAATGATAATTTTAACATATTTGGTGGAGTCAAAGGTGGATGCTCTGATGCCTGCAGTATCGTTGTAGTTGATTGCCACGCCATCTTTATTTGCTCTGAATAGATAGATAGATAGATAGATAGATAGATAGATAGATAGATAGATAGATAGATAGATAGATAGATAGATAGACAGACAGACAGACAGACAGACAGACAGGCAGGCAGACAGACAGATAGATAGATAGATAGATAGATAGATAGATAGATAGATAGATAGATAGATAGATAGATAGATAGATAGATAGATAGAAAGATAGATAGACAGACAAACAGACAGACAGACAGACAGATAGATAGATAGATAGATAGACAGACAGACAGACAGACAGACTAACAGACAGACAGACAGACAAACAGACAAACAGACAGACAGACAGACAGACAGACAGACAGACAGATAGATAGATAGATAAAGAGATGAACTATGAGATTATACAATACCGTCTTTCTAATTATAATATCAATGACATTTATGAAAAAAACAAACTACAAAAACCTATTACTTTAATCACTGAAAAACATCTGCAGGGCAGCCTAACCTGGTGAACAGCTGTATATGGATTGCAATGTCCTCGGGAGAGTCGGGTAGAGTCCCGAATGTGTTGTCATAAGGCGGGTCATTGGAGAAACAGCCAACATCCGGGTAACAGACCTGAGCGGCCATTGAACTGGCCACAAGGGCTGTTAGGACATAAGGACGTCAGTTTTGATCAGTGATCAGTTAGCAAACAACATAGACACACAACCAACAGGACAGAGACACCCAACAAGATGGCCACACAACCAACAAGATAGGCACACAACCAACAAGATACCCACACAACCAACAAGATACCCACACAACCAACAAGATACCCACACAACCAACAAGATAGAGACACAACCAACAAGGCAGAGAGACACCCAACAAGATGGCCATACAACCAACAAGATAGCCACACAACCAACAAGATGGAAGCACAACCAACAAGACAGAGACACAACCAACAAGACAGAGATACAACCAACAAGACAGAGACACAAACAACAAGACAGAGACACAACCAACAAGACAGAGACACAACCAACAAGACAGAGACACAAACAACAAGACAGAGACACAACCAACAAGACAGAGACACAACCAACAAGACAGAGACACAACCAACAAGACAGAGACACAACCAACAAGACAGAGACACAACCAACAAGACAGAGACATAACCGTCAATTTGCGCCTCCAGTAGCTTTTTACTACATGAACCCATGTCAGACCCCCCCCCCCCCACCCAAAAAAAACAAACTACAAGAGCTCTTCAATAAAGCGCAAATTGTATACGGGGCAAAATTAATTGCGACTATCAGTTAGTTCTGACTGCTATGGAGGGAAGTACACAAATCCATATTTACAACAGTGACACTTTTAATACGGGACAGTTTTCTAAAGCATAAAGTGATCGGCAGGTCTATCATGTGTTCTACGTCATCATCTTAAGATAACTGAGCACTCGAAAACTCTTTTGGTAAAATTATGGTTATGATAATAATGTTATGGTCACCATAACAAAGATGGACAATTTGGTATTGCTATCTCTCCGCCAGCTTTCTACTTTACTGGACATGTTCTAGAGTCAAGCTACTCGTCTCTCATGCTGAAGGTACCGGGTTCGGTCCCCGGTCGGTGCAGGCATGTTGAAATCCTTTTTTGGGGAAAAAAATTCCTGTCCCTGAGCCTATGGTAGGTAGGGTCGAGCATCTAGTCTTCTCGAATAAGGGCGAAAAACCTGGAGGGCCCGTGTGCTCGGTGCGCACGTTAAAGATACCTTGACAGTTGAACGTCGAGAAGAGCATGCCGAACAAGGCCGCTGCCCTGGGCAAAAGTCTAAAAAATCGAATCCCCACCACAAAAACACACAGAAACCAAGAACAAGGAAAATAAGAAATGTGAATTGTAAATGCCAATTTGCCAAGAGTAACATACCTCTTGGAATAAAGACCTGAACACAAGTTTCTAATTTACCAGTTTGCGGAATTAATACACACATCCAGGGACAAAGTGAACACTTGGCGTCACGACTGGAGGAAACGGAACAGACAGTTACCTGCAAGGAGAGCAAACGTCAACATGTTGTCTTGTATGGGTGTCGTCTCTGTCCTCAAGGCCCACAACTCACCTGAGGGAAGTAACTCATGCTTGCCAAACGTTCTCTTTTATAGAGGGAAAATTGAACTGTCCACGTGACATATTCTGCGGACTCCGCAAAGATTGAACGATTGTGATAATGCAAAATTTGCATATCGATATATATAATTATCCTTTGATTTTGCCATATACGGATTTTCAAATCCGCCACCCCCCCCCCCCCCCTTTCAAACCAATTTATTTTTATATAGTTATCAAAAGATTAAAATCTGGAAAAATGTGTTATTAGCGGTGTCTGCATTCGAGACAAACTCAACAAAATGTTTGCCTACAGTCAAGACCTGAAAGGAATCACACGCAGGGCAAGTGAGGACTGAGGAAGTGTGTGTGTGTGTCTGTTTGTGTGTATGTAAGTGGGGGATGTGGGGTGGGGGGGGGGGGCGTCATGAGACTGAGTGTGTGATAAGGGTGGTCAGTGAGAGCCTATTAATTTTTGGGCCTATACGTGCCTAGGGAGAGATGATGGAGTCGGTCACGGGGGCTAGGGAGCGAGTAGACAGAAGCAAAAATGAAAGAGGTTAAGCATGAGAGGGTGAACGATAGCGGTTGGCAGACATGCATGAACGGTAGAAGAAACAGTGAGGAAAGAGAATGGGAGGCAGAGATGAGGGGGGGGGGGTCCTGAGATACAATGGTTGGGGTGAGGGGATGGTGTAGTTGCATGATGGTGTCCAGTGACCAGAGATAGCAACCTGCGACATCAACAGTTTAACTACATCAACAATGGTTTTATTCTGTCGATCACGTGACACACTGTTTTTCGTTGTTGTTTTTATCTACATATTTTGCAGCATGATATTCTAATAATTGAAGGGGTCATTTCAACAGTGTGCCTATGTCACATTGAGTCACAAAAGAGAAAAAGGCCAAAAACCATTTCTTGGCATTTTGACTATTTTTATTCAAATAAAAAGAACAGTAAACATTGTTGGAGAAAGAGAAACCAATATTCAAACAGGCTATACTGTAGTAATGAAATTAAAGGGGGAAAAGCTTGATTTTATATTTCGTTTCTGCAATAAGATACCTAAGTCCTCGTATGGACTTAGGTACGTTATTGCATTTTATTAAGGTTGCCAGAAAACATGTTCAAAATAAAATTCAACCAATCTAAACTCATTAATGCAAGTTAAAAAGCAAACAACGTTCGTTACTTAAAATAATCTGATCCAAAACACAAAAAATCAGTCTGCCGGAAGCTATCCTTTGTTTTAAAGGGGAGAATATTATGGGATGGGCAATATCATGCCCAAGTCCAGTGAAATGAATGCAACAACGGTTCTAAGTCCCATACATCAAAAATACTAGTGAAAAGTAAGGCACAAAGTATATTTATACTGTTGGCTTGCTAGCTCCCATTTTTATCATTTCCAGACTCAGATTCAATGGTGAGTAAATCACACAGAATTTATTTTATACATAGTCATCACCCTCATCCTCCTCATCTACATTCCTACCGCGGAGTGGCAAGTTTTCAAAAACTGCTCTTTGTTCGTGGCCAATGAGACCCTTTTTAATGAGAGCCTCCAGGTCTTGCTTCTTGGCAGGTTTAATTCCCACAGGAGCAGTATACTTTTTTGGGACGTTTGCACTAATGTTGGCATTTCTTTTCAAGAACTTGGCTTTTTTCCAGGGTTCAAAACTGTTATGAGTGTAACGACACCAGATCTCATCAATGTGTCTTTTCTCAACCTCAGCATCCATTTCCTCATTCATTTCACAACTGGAACCGTAGGAAAACCACATAATGTCTTTGAATTTTAGTTGTTGTCCATCCGTACACTTGATGGTTGCTTTGATATTTTGATCTGCAAAAAGTTTGTAATTGAGGAAATCACTGTGCATTAGTTGAACAACCAGAAATGCACATAGGTGCAATATGACTCTGAGAGTGAAGCGACTTTTCAAGGTACACTCGCAAAATCAAAGCTACTGTCTTCAAACTGTTCTAGGACGATTTATCTCCACTTAATCTCTACGGTTATGACCAAATCTCATTTTTCGTCAGATGTGGACTTAGGCACACTGTTGAAATGACCCCTTCAATTATATTCAGCAAGTTACAACAATTTTTAGTTTTATACACTTGAATAGAAACTTGTACTTATAAACATTTCGTTAGATTCTGAAGGTCACTCCCATTTCATCTTGGATGTTGTTGAGGCGACGTAGACAAATTACAAAGCCAAATTCATGTAGAGAAAATACAGAGTTGTGTTTGCTATTCTGCTATAGCTCTCTACGTAAAACAGTAAGTCCCCACTAATAACAACCTTTCATCTTTTAAATGTAACAGAAAAAAACGTACACACATTCACTTATCATGACACAATACAGGATATGCGCTGGAGGATGAGGCCACTAATGAACCTGTTTGATCATATGACATTAACAGCCCAGTTGTAGGAGACGGCCAGATACCATATGATTCCTGAACGGTTTTTCCTTCCTTTGGTAGTTTTGCTGCAGTGAAGACCGAGTGCGATAATGCTGAAGTGGTTGGTAAATTTGCATAACAGTTGGTGATATCGCTATATGTATTTAGATCTTATGCGGAGATTTTTGTCCCCCGGAGGGGTGTGGGTGGGGAGCTGTCATTAGTAGCGTCAGCAGGGGAATCAAAGCCTTTTGGCAAGGCTAGCCTGATCGGTAAAAAAAAAAAAAAAAGATACATACATAATTATACATTTTTAATGGGTGTATGTGCATTAGGCTATATCAGTTGCATATTATATACTCTTTATAAAGTTTTATATCTAATCTCGGTTAGCTCAGGCTGTCAGTGACCGACCCCATGCAGTCTTCATTTCTAACAAATTGCTAATTTTGGGTTCGAATGAAATTTATAAGTTTAGTGTTTTGAAACTCGAATCTACGGCCTGACAGGATTCAAGAACGTGATCAAGAATAGCAAAAAAAGATTATATTTGGGGTCCGTTGCCATGGCTACAGCGGCCGTATTGAGAAAAATACAACCTTCACAGGAATCTTCAAATTTCAATAAGTATGGTACACTTGTATAGTAGATCATATCCTAGGTCATGCTAGGCCATGGCAACAGGCTTCACCAACTTTATCAAAAATTCCCAAATTCTGTGACCTTGACCTAGCTCTTAAGTGAGACAAACATTGCATTTCGCACTAGTCAGTTGATAATGAGTAGTCTGAGCTTTACTCATGGCCAGTTGTTTGCCTCACCTTCTCCACTCTATTTGATGGCTGACCTACACTCAACTAGCTGGGTTTTCCCAAAAATCTTATTTTCCACTATTGTTTCGGTTTCGTCTAAATGAATGATTTTACGTGTATACACATGAAAAATTTGGGTTAAATTATTTGTATTACACAGTTACAGTACTGGGCATAGCGGGACTACTCTCACCAACTCACAGTACCACTGGTATTTGATAGCTGACAGCCCACAAAATAAGCTACATGTCGAAATAGAATGTGCATAAAATGCGCCACTTCACCTGTAGCTTTACGGACAAATCTACGTCCGCTTCCAGAGGAATTCTTTCCTACAAACTGCTCTGCACAACTTTGACTACATGTAGTTAGCTCCTACTTGATAAGGTCATGTTTCCAACAGGTAAACAGAGCTGATCAACTTAACAAAGAAAAATGTTTTAGACTCAGAGACGTGGAAAACCACAAAAGAAAGAAGAAAAACAAACAAACATCACAAAAAAACAACATCCTCTTACAAAAAAACAACTTTTGACATCTTTACATTATCATTTCATGTTATTCCGTATCTGTTGAACACCCACATTTTTTTTTTTTATAGTTCTCTTACATTTAACCTTTGAATTGAAACGCAAAGTGAACGCAGAAAGACTAGAAGATGTCGCCATGTGAGGAACACAGCAATAGATTTACCAGAGCATGTGCGCCTGTCAAACACTGAAACAGGTGTGAGGGATCATGACAGCATCTCCTGGACTCTGGGTTTTACTTGATTTTAATGGTGTGTGTGCATGTGCCTGTGTGTATTTACTGTGACATGAAGTATAGTTCAATACCAGTAGTTAAGTTAAGTCTACCATCGCACAGCGCTCACAGTTCAAACTGAAGAAAATCTCCGGCACTATGACGTCATAGATTTCACCATTCACAACCAATGACTTATGTACAAGTCAACAAAAACACCAACAGACAACAGAAACACCAAACGCCAAACTGCTCATTGATCAAAATTTAATCTGAGTATTTTGATTTGTACAAAGCAGAAGTAACGACTTGCATGTGTTGTTTTTTTCATGCACACCAATCACACAGTAAGCAAAAGTCGACTAAAAACTGCAATATCTAAATTTACAATGGCTAAAGTACACCTGGCTCTTGCCTTAATACAGTGATTTGACTGGAAATATTCAATAAACATAAAACAAGCATTGTGAACCATAAATTCGTAAGTATCGAAATATCTGACCTCTCCTTGGAGTACAACACACACACATACATATGTACAGATAGACACACACACATACTATCTAATAAACTGTCTGACTCTGCAGCCACCCCCCCCCCCCCCAACAATGTTACAGTCAGTACATTTCACTATCATAATTTGATTCATTACATTCAACTGTTACATATTACATGTACCATATTCAACCACTTCAAAACCAAGTATCAACATGCTGAACAATAAAATCTCTCTCACCAGAAATGTACAACTACAATGTACAAGAGAAGGCAGAGCTGATCTAACAGCCACATTTCCATGTATATATTTCAGTACAAGGAGCAGAACATCAGGGTGACACACATGGTTGGTTTCATCACAAAGGGGCAAATAGATGTACCGCTTTTGTTATCTATTCGCCCCTTCCTCATGAAACAGATGAAATAAAATCCATCGTTCTGAAATAATTCTCACAAAGCCTTTTTTGTTTTCTTAACGTTGTTCATTTGAGTTATGCCATGTCATTTTGACCCAGGCCAGCACACCGTTCCTGCATTAGGTATAGACAGATACTGTTAAAGCATCAGATCGCCCCTAAGTGCATGAAGTGATTATCTCCACGTTCACAAAGAAAGAGACACCAGTAATCACTTCTCCCAATGAACCAACCAGATGTTCTGTGGATTTTTTTAATATCAGACACAATTTTCATGACCACAACTGGTACATGTATTTTCTGTCAACCGTTGTAAAGTTATCCAAACAGTTTTAGTGTATATTGTCAGTTCAGGGCAAAAGTCATTATGTCCAGTGTCACAGACAAGGAAGAGATAAGTACTTCTTGAAAGAACAGATACTACCCCCCCCCCCTCCCCATGCCTCTGGGAAGTAAGATCTCAGAACAACTCACCAAGGAAAAAACAAATCTCTACTATATACAAAACAAAAGAGGAAATGTCATGTTCTATTGTAAACCTTTTGCTGTCACCTTTTGACCTAACTTTGCTCAGCCAGCCAAATATCCAACAAGATATGGGAGCCACAGCTGAGCTGGTCTGCTGGGATTTTAGATTTTCTCTTCAAGTTAAGCAAATGTTCTGTATATGAAACTACAGAATTTCATAAGCATCTACAGGCTGACAAACTTACACAATCACACACACATTGGTTTGGTGAACAAAAACAAAAAATTAAATATTTGGCATGCAAAAAAGTAAAAATCATTTTTGGAAATTCACATAATTATGTACATAAATAGCCATGTAAAATATGTTTATAAATTGCACCGTAACTTGTCATAAAAACATCATGTCACTGTTAAATCATCTCCTCACCTCTCACATCCCATCATTAAAAGAAAAAAAAACGGAATGTTCCACTAGTCAATTAAAACATTTTGAACAATCTTAGCCCGGCTGAAGTTTCAAAGCCAGCTATCAGTGCTGAATCCTACGTACAGTATACAACTTCCCAACTTGTTGCGACTGCCTCTGACATGGATTTATTTCAACTATAAATCTCACACAAAGTTGCCACTTACAGCATTACTCCCAACAATTCTCTAGACAAACATTCAAAGATAAAAGAAAATCCCACCAGAACTGTAAACTGACCGCTACAATAACAACGTAGGACACCTCGAGGGGCACGGATTCTCATGTCATTATTAAGTGGCAAACTTAAACTACCAATTAGTTCTGATTTCTACAGAAAAGAGACCACAAATACAAAACACTGTAAAACATTTCATATGTCGCATAATGTACTCTACGTATTTAATAGTATAATGTTCATACTGTCAACACTGGCGTACACTTTACTGGACTGGCCTTTGCCTTTAGACTGTTGTTACATGAATGTGCATCCCCAAGCTAGAAAGCTCCTCCCGAAATACTCTCCTAATAACAGCCTTAATTAATTATTCTTTCAGATTTTCTTTCTGTTTTCTCCAGTTGTTTTTTTGGGGGGGGGAGGGGGGGGGGTTGAAAGGGAAGGGTAAAAGGCAGGGTGAGGGATTTGATAAGATTTAGGATTGAGGAAAAGGACAAGGTTAGGGATAGGTATGTATATGTACACACCCCTAGCGCAAAATGCTTGTGGTAGGTACACACAAGTAACAACAACCTTGCCTTCATCCTCAATCCTGGCAGGAATTTCTTTTTTTGTACGCAAATTATTTCCCTTGTCCCTGTGACAACCCAAATACTGGACAGATTTCACACATGAAAAAACTTAGATTTGCTCCAAAATTTCCCTGAATATTGTTTTTTAAGAGGTTTTTTTTTCAGTACGAACTGGACAAATGATGACAGCCACCATGGAATGCATATCTCAGACCTGTGGGAGAAATGATACAGCAGGATCTGCAAATGCCATCGACACACCAAACTCTAAGCAACTGTCCTAGCCAGTCTAAACATCAGTACAATGGATGTTGGTATTAAAAATGTCAACAAGAAATAAGAGGTATGTCAGCAAAAATGACGCCAAAACAGAACATTAAAAAAAAATATCAGCATGTAATTGAAAACAATGAAAGACTGTGGCAAAAATACACGTACTTTTGTCTGTGTATAGCAGTGGATCTCAGCGTGGGCAATGTCGCACCACTGCTGTGAACCAATGTGAACAACATAACAAAATCAAGCTTCTCCACAGTGAAAACGGCTATAATCAAATCTTCAACACAATCTGTTTCAGCCGCAATGTCAATGCCATTGCTGCAGGTGAAGATCAAAGTCAAGATTAAAACATGTTCAATTTTACAATTACAGAAAAAAATACGAAAGTATAAAGCAATCAAAAATGGGCTTCAAAATCTCACAAGGAAATTGCTTAGGTCATCATGGAAATTTGTCTGCTTGAAGTAAAGCATTGGTCTGAAATAGATGGGTTGATCACAATTGTTGGTCAAGAACTAATAACTTCTGATGGAGACACTGTTTGTACATCTCATCTTGTCATCACAGTCATAACACATTAGTCTAAGTCATTTTACAACAGTTTCAGAAAGCGTAAAAAAAAAGATCACTGCTTAGCAAATCTTGCAATTGGCACAAAAGTGGTTTTGTGTCAAAATTCAGACTTTGAAGGCTTGATACAAAACTTCATGCTTTTAAGGAAACAAAACAAGCTAACCTTATTTTATCTGGGACATTAGGCCTCCTACCTTAAAAATATTAAAAAATGACTTAAGCTATTGTGCTATGACGTTGACATTGTATTCTTGACCAGAATGACAAGAAAGTGATTAATCTGAACTTTAAGAAGAAATCTACAGCAACTTCCTCTGTTGTCAACCAGATAACTGATCATTTCTGTTGTGAACAAATCAGATAAAGTCTTTGCTAATGTACCAAAAGACATTTACAACCCACCATTGGCATGGTCTCCTGTAACCCTCCGGTCTCATTTTTCACCATAAAATCTGAATACTTGAATACTTACTTGGGCAATTTTCATCAATGCATAAATATCCATCCATTTAAATTAAAGATATGAAAAAATAAAAATCTTAGTCAAATTTAATTCCAGGAAGAGCATGATGCAGCCACAACAGCAAAAACACAAGTACATTGACAACCCAAGCTGGTGACATTGAAAATAGTTCAGATTTTAAATAACTTTCACAATCCATAGTTTAAAATAAAAAGTTCTGGTTTTCTGACCTGGTTTTGAAGTAAAAATTTTTTTCTTTTGAAAATGTCTAAAATAAAAAACAAGATACAAAATCCATTTCTTTGGTTGGAATAAAATCTTGCAAAGACTTACAGAAGTTTTTGGCTTTGGCTTGTAATAAAATCTGCATCTGAGAAAATTTCTCAAAGACAGAAAGTCTACTGTTTTGGTTTGTAATCAAATTCCTGTTTATCCAAGGTGTGAAGTTCAATATCTCTCTTGCCCTGCATGAGAACCGCTTTGATTTTGCTCGTCTCCACTAAATCAACAGAGAGTTGGAATGGGCACAGCCAGTAGGAGGCATAAATTCTTGTCAAAACTGTCAATATATCTTCAATATTGTTGTCATGGCAGGTAAAAATGGTAAAAAAGCAATATTTCCTTAATTCGGACCACACTATACAAATACATTATATTAAAAAATCCTACAGAAAAGAAAGTGATTATGAATTTTCCTTTCAACAGTGTCTAAAATTTACAATGATCTATAAAATACACGTATGTCACATCCACAGATTTGAATCTACAGAAAGTGAAAAGCTCTTCTTTCTTAGGAATCCACAAACATTCTTTGTGCATTTGCAATATCGTCACCATCATTCCACAATTACCTACATCATGTTTTGGTGTTTTTCAAAAATCAAAGAAAACTGTTTACTTTAAAATTAGTGGTAGCTGTTGTTAGGGGAGCATGGTATTTGGCAAAGAAAACTATAGATCTAGCTGAACTGTGAACACAACTTGGTATTTTCACTGTTTGCCTTTGTAATCAGACTGAGCTCCCTTAACAACAGTCCAGATGGTGATTTAGGTGGATGAGGGTTTACCTTTAAAAACTCGTAAGCCAAGGCAAGAAAACAATGTAGAAGCCGAATGGTGCAACGTGATTGCCTGGTTAAGATAAGCATTTCATCTCAGAACACCAAAAAAATTACTTAGGCAACTGTGGAATGACCCTGACGATACGATATTTCATTTTTCTTTTTTTTATTTAGGACTCAGATTGAAATGTGATTTGGCCTGTATCCACTGTTGAAAATATGTAAATGAATAAATAAATAAACAGATCAGTGAATGGGTGACTGGATTAATAAATACATAAAACAGATATGCCATTCTGTCTTTGGACCAGCTGTCTGTTATGTCTGTCCTGAGCATTGGATCCAACTGAAGTTTTTTGTATATTTCATAATAACAATAATTTAAAAAAAAATAATATGGAATGGAATTTAACTCATCTAAAGCAAACTTATGCAATGGAACGTAATATTTGTTCATGGCAACATTTATTACTAGAAGCAAAAGCTATATATCCAGTGTCTCAAGAATGAGCACTACGTTCAACAATTATGTGAGTATTTTAGATGCAGCAGCTGGAAGACTCAAAAGTCGAAGGATAAACAATGAACACACTACTCAATTTTCCATCAAACTGAACTGTTACCATTGGCTCTATCAATGATTTATATATGGTCCAACAATCGCAGTGAGTAAATGACATCACCAGATGACAATTATGCAAATGGGCCACAAATATCTCATTATCAAATCATCCAAAGGACAGACGAGCCCCGCAGTGAAAGAATCTGGTTTCCTGGCCATCTAAAAGTCAGGTTTTGATTGTCCTGTTCAGAAAATCTCATTCCAAGAACAAAATAATACAGTTCACTTGTTTTAACATGTAAAACGTCCGGATACATCACATCAAACAACCAAACACAGTCATACCAAATACAATCATGCTAAATCTGGGTTTCTCATCACTGACTTCCAAGAACCAACACAGAAAATGAGCCCCTCCCTCCCTTCTCCATCATAATGATATCCCAATTGACATCATCTCTCAAAAAAACAGCTATGAAATATTTACACAGAGTAATTTCTCCTTAAACATGATTCATGACATTTTTTACCTGAAAGCAAACAAACATTTATATTGAATCACTTTTCACCTTTTGAGTATTTTAAACAGTGTTACGGTACGGCTCTCTACAGTTAAAATCTGTTTCATCAAAGTCTGACTGGTAACATTTTCAGCGCTGTACAAACCTCTGACCACAAAATTCTGTCTGGCCAGCTACATACAACCACATTCCATACAGACAAAACAACATACACGCTGACACTTGTTGACAGGTGCTCGTTCTGTGGGCGGGACTTGTGCTCGGGTGAAGGTCAGAAAAACTTGTTCTAATGTAGTTTGATGCACGGAATAATCGTCTACATGGAATTTTTCCTTGGTGTATTCCATCTGAGAGAAAACTTGGGCCAACTTGATGTTTCCTTCAGGCACTTGGAAATGGACATAACCTTGATGGTCATCAAACACCTGAGATATTGGATGTGGAATCAAATGAAACAATGTCAAGTCACTTTACTCATGCTGGATGATTTATGATTGTAAAATATACCCTATTTTAGCCTTCTTTGTTCTTTCCACCACCTAAGAAAAACACCTCAAAGCCTTGTTTTTGTGTATAATTTGTCTATTAATCTCTCAGATACTAATGTGACAGATTCAGGTCAGAGGTCTGAGCTGGAATTTGTTTTTTCTATAAACTTTACCAAAGAAAGAGTAGAAGAAATATTTTACCTCACAGGTTGAAGAGGACCCCCTTTTGGGGGGGGGGGGAGGAGTGCTTTGATAGGGACAATTAGAGCCTGCGCTATTGTTTAAACAAAATCGACAAAAATATCATTTCTTGTACCAAAGCATTACTCAATCTTTCACTTTTATCAGAGAAACTATCCCTGCCAAATTACTTCCTTTTCATTTTTTAGTTTTAACTTCTGTGTTTGTGGCAGTTACTATGGTTACCTTAGCCCCAGGGAAGCTGTCAGTGATGTAGTTGATCAGAGGTTGATTAGGAGCCGTAGTTCCATCTTCCAACAGACCAAGTTGGGCTATCAGAGTGTAACCTTGACCAAATTTATTCTTGAGATGTTGTGGACTGCCCAGACACTTGAATCTCCCATTGACCATGATGGCAATTCGAGTACACAGAGCATCACATTCTTCCATACTGAATGAGACAAAGTAGACACCAATGTTACTATCTATACAATCCTATACCATCGTCCATCTCACAAACTGGCGTATCAACAATTTTTCCATTTCACAGGAGATCATTTCAAAGTTTTGGTGAAAGTAAAATTTTTGCTGTCCAGTCCAGCACGCAGGTGAAAATGTTTGTGCTGATTATTTCAAAATTAGTAAAGATATCGCTACATGACTTTGGGAGACTGTAGATCTCACCATGAGCAGTGGTAAGGTAGGCAGAGCTCAAAGCCATCAACATCATGGATACTCCAGTACATGAGACAGACAACCTTATGTCATAAAATTTCTCAACAAAATGAGGACTGCCTGTGCAAAAACCGTATCACCAGTTTTGTAAATTTTACAAGAGAGCGATCTGAAAATTTGACATGAAGTATCAAATATCTGTTATGACCTTTAAATCCTCATCATTAATTAGGTCAATTAATTCGATGATGGAATTCGCATCATGTCAAAATGTAGTACTTACCAAGGGGAAACAGAATATTTTTTTTAAAGAATCGAAAATTTTCAAGTTACAATGTTTTGTGCAGGTACCCCTTGAAATTTCCATTTTTTCATTCAACAAAACATTTGTGAGTGTGCATGGGAAAACCTGGCATAAGTCGGCAGAGCTGATTTTGAGAAAAACGGCTTTGAAGTGAAAATATGGGTCAGACACAAAACTTCCAACTTGCCTGTTGTTTAGGGGACCGTGGCATGTTACAGGGTAAACTGTAGACGAGCAGTGAACACTACTCACTATGATCTCTTTAACGGCTTTGTCATTAGACTACGGTCTCCTAACAAGATCCAAAAACTTCCGACTTGGCTGTTGCTAGGGGAACACTACTCACTATGATCTCTATAACTGCTTAGTTATTAGACTACGGTCTCCTAACAGCAATCACTCCAATATTACTTGGTCAATTAGCTATTGCCACTTATAGGATTAAATGCCGTTTTCTCAAAATCTTGTTTTAGGGGGGTCACTGACTTCAATTTATCAGAAATGTCTTGTCTTTTATTATATGTACAGAACTCAAAATGTCATGTTCCCGACTTATGCCGGGTTTTCCCATGCACACACACATTTAAACAAGAGAATGTGAACAATTCTGTAATTCCACCAAAGTTTTTAACTTTTTTCCCTAGTAATGCAAGACAGGCAAAGTTTAAGAAAAATCTCCATGCAATGATTTATCCTGTACAGTACTCAAAGCTGAATAATTTAGGGGCTAGCTTGACCTCCAGTGATATCTACTGGCCATTGCATGCCTTCATAGCTTGTGATTGTCCATTGTGATGACACCTGTATGTCTTTTCTTTCTTTTGTCTTTCATCATTTGAATGTTCTCCGGCCAAGCAAAAAGTGAAATCTGTACTAAAATTAACACAGACAAAGAAAATCTGGACATCGCGCTATATGTAAGTTCCCTCAACAAAATGTTCCCTGTGCACTCTGCAGCAACTTTAACCTTCACCTTCTCCAGCAAGTAGGAATGAAATAAGGCA
Source organism: Onchidella celtica (assembly GCA_963931925.1). Taxonomy (NCBI): domain Eukaryota; kingdom Metazoa; phylum Mollusca; class Gastropoda; order Systellommatophora; family Onchidiidae; genus Onchidella; species Onchidella celtica. The sequence continues at coordinate 56,329,035 of OZ007572.1, read as the reverse complement.
AGCAGGTTCAGGTGCGGCATGGAACAAGTTTGGCCAGCTGATTGTTCAGTTGTTCAGAGATTACAAGGTGCTCTTTCAGGCACTGGTATGCACAAATGACAATGTTGCTACACAAAAAGTGTGGCCCATGACTTGAACAGGAAAAAGCTGCACTGGACTGTCTCATTTGCCTTCCATATCATAATGAAGCACAGCAAACTGGTATACATGTAAAAACATACGAAAGCTACCTTCCGTACAAAGAAGTCAGGCTTGTGAGTTCTTGTTCCCCCACAACATACAACAGGTCTGCCAACTAAATGACAACTTTAAAGAGGGACATCTCCGGGTGTATGCACACATATTCTTTGTACATACACAGGCAAACTAAAACTGTCATATAGTTATGATTTCCAATGACAGGACAACACAAAGATGATAAACTTCACAAGTCATGTACTCTGTACATCAGTGTTTCTCATGGTGGGGCTGGCAAAATTTTGGTGGGGTGTGGGAATATTTTTTTTAATCTTTAAGTATATACTGTGTACTAACTTTGTCTGATCATGGTGTGGCACACATTTGATTTTCTGACAATTGAAGTTGGGACGTGGGAAAAGAAAGGCAGAGAAACACTGATGTATGTCATTACAAAGCATAATGTGCATCCTGTCACCACTGTCTTGCACTTTATCAGGCTGGTCTTCATTCTCTAACCTGACAAATTTCTTTTTGTATGAAAATTATTTCCTTTCCAACACCCGAAATACTGGACACTTAGATACAGGACACTGTTGTAAACTCAGAGACAGTTGACACGTGTGATCTGAGTGCACACACTCCTACCTGTGAGAGGTGAGCACCAAAGTACGTCCAGAGGCTCTGACTTGTGACAAGACATTCCATAACTGTCTCCTGGCTTTAGGGTCCATTCCAGAGGATGGCTCGTCCAGCAAGATAAAGGGTGGGTCACCAATCAGGGCCATGGCTGTGCTGAGTTTTCTCTTGTTACCTCCACTGTTCAGCAAACACAAAATTCTACGTGACTCCAAGTTCCAGCTTTTTTCAACATCAAACTCTAGCAGTGTGATCACCACATATTTAAGCATCTATGGACATTCTTGGTATTTAAATATAAATTAACTAGTTGAGGTCCCTGGCCCTGCCCGGGGATAAATCGGTTTGAATATTAGTTTCAGTTCTGGGTGGTTATTATGGACCTGCTTCATCTGGCCTGTTCCTATTTGTTTATTTTATTTTTGTTTGTTTGTTTTTAAATAAGTCTTACTGCTCTGCCTTTGTGAGTTGACACCCTGCGTATCCCGTACAACAGCAAGATTTGCGCAAGGGTTAGTGTGTTTGATAGTGAACACATCGCAGGCAGTGATAACGAAACCTTAAAATGGCGAACCATGACTCGAAATAGATCTAAATGATGGCGAAACAATAAATTTCCAATGAAAAAAACTACACCGATTTGAGACTTCTATTAAAAACTGTGCACCCTTACATCCATTCTGATGCACCATATAAAATTTGAAGTCTGAGTGTTGAACGGTTCAGAAGCCTTTTGCAACAAAAAATCTCAAGTCCACAAATATATATAGTATAGATGTAACATAAACAATGGAACACTGGCGTGAAAATTGGAGTGTATGGGCAAAAAACATCCACAACCACAAGACGTGATGTTCACTTTTAGCCCTCCAATGTACAACCCTGGTCCATCAGCCTCATCTCTACTCACCATTTTGACAAGAGAGCTGCTGTCACAAAGTATAGAAAATGATCGTTTCAGTTGAGTTGGAAGAGAGAAACTGTGGACTTTCAAACTTTAAAAATCAATTTTCTCAGTTTCACATTTTTGTGACCAAGTTTAGTTTTTCACTGAAGTTTCATATGCTTGCTAGAAATGCCACAACTCTTCATTCTAATATCTCAAAATGTCAATCTATCCTGAGTTTTCTCTCAATGAATCAAATGTCAGTGAGACCACCACAGGTCAGCTGATGACCAACCTGTAAAAACCCGCCAGTTTGTCTGCATGAGGCCGCAGCAGGAGAATGTCCAAAAGGGTGTTGACTACCATGTTGATGCTCTGTGAAGAAACACCGCGGAGCCGAGCATACATGGTCAAGGTTTCCCGTCCCGTCATCTGGTCAATCAATGCGTCAAATTGAGGGCAGTATCCCATGTTGGCTTGGACCTTGGAGGAACAATTTATGTTGATAGAATTTCAGTGGAGATTTCTCCATGTACTTGCCGACATAACTCAGGGATGGGAACACCTGACAGAAACATTTCTCTAACTCTTTACCTAACACATCATCGCCAACCATCATCATCATCATCATCATCATTGCCTTTCTCACCCTGGATCAGGGTATAGGCCACCAACAAACACCTTCCATCCCTCTCTATCATGGGCCAGCCTCTTTACATTATTCCAAGTCTTTCCGCTTCGTTGCACATCATTTTCTCTGGCTCTTCTCCACGTTCCGCGCGGCCTTCCTCTTGATCTCTTGCCCTGGGGATTCCAGTCCAATACCTTCTTCGTGATGCTGTTTCCTGGCCTCCTGAGAGTGTGGCCGATCCATCTCCATCGCCTCCTACCAATTTCCTCTCTGACTGGGTTCTGTCTTGTTCTTTTCCATACAATTTCATTACTGACCTTGTCTGTCCATCTGATCTTAAGTAGCTTCCTCAAACATCTGTTGATGAAAACTTGGATTCTCTTTATGCAGGCCTGGGACGCATTCCAAGTCTCACATCCATACAACAGGACTGACTTCACGTTCGAGTTGAATATCCTCAGCTTTGTTTTTAGAGATATATCCTTGGTTCTCCAAATCTTGCTTAAGGATATGAAAGCTGCCTGTGCCTTTCCAATTCGTGCTTTGACTTCTGCCTCTGTTCCTCCCTTATTGTCAATGATACTACCAAGGTAGCAGAAGGACTCTACATCTTCCAGTGGTTGATCTCCTACTGTGACTTGTTCGCTTAGGGGTGCAACAATTTTTAGGACCTTCGACTTCGCGGGATGTATCCTCAATCCAATAGATTCTGAAATTTTGTTTAGAGCTGTAGTCTTTGCTTGCATCTGGTCGTGTGTGTGCGACAATAGTGCCAAGTCATCTGCAAAATCTAGATCGTCCAGCTGTGTCCATGGGGTCCATTGTATGCCATTTCTTCCTCCACTGGTGGTTTCTTTCATAAGCCAATCAATCACCAGGATAAACAGAAATGGGGACAGCAAACAACCCTGCCTAACACCAGTCTTGATATCAAAGCTGTCAGTAAGCTCACCATCATGTACGACTCTGCAACTTGTCCCCTCGTACATGCTCTTGATAAGATTCACCATCTTCTCTGGGATTCCATAATGTCTCAATATTCTCCACAGTGTTTCTCTATCGATGCTATCAAAGGCCTTCTCGTAGTCAAGGAAGTTCACTATCAGTTGGGAGTTCCACTCTAGCGACTGCTCTACTATGATTCTCAGCGTGGCGATCTGGTCGGTGGTTGATCGATTACTCCTGAAACCAGCTTGCTCCTCGCGAAGTTTTTGGTCTGTTGCATTCTGTATTCGCTTGAGAATAATCCGATTGAAAACCTTTCCTGGGATGGAGAGAAGTGTGATTCCTCTGTAGTTACTACAATTGCTGAGGTCCCCTTTTTTTGGGAGCTTCACGAGGTGTCCTTCCTTCCAGTCCTTTGGAAACTTGCCTCCGATCCAAATCCTCGAGAATAGTGAGTGCAGACCCTCTGCAGCCCCAGCAGCATCTGCCTTCAGCGCCTCTGGTGGGATCTGGTCTGGTCCAGCTGCCTTGCCTCGATTTAACTGCTTTATGGCATCATTAATCTCTGCTTTAGTCGGAGGGTCGCAACTGATCGGTAAATCATTTCTTGCGGGTAGAATGTCGGGTGGGTTGCTTGGTGGAGGTCTGTTCAAGAGGCTGTTAAAATGTTCTATCCATCTTTTTGCCTGAGCTTCCTTTCCAAAAATAGCCTTCCTGTTGTAATCCTTGACAGGAACTTCAGGTTTTCCATATTTTCCAGCAAGAGTCTTTGTAGTCTGGTAGAGGATCCTCATGTGTCCTCCTGTTGCTGCCTTCTCTGCTTTCTCTGCTAACATTCCTATGAACTCCTCTTTGTCTTTTTTAATTGATTTTTTGACCTCTTTAGCTGATGCTCGGTACTCTTCCTGGTTACCAACTCTTGAGCTTCTTGTACGACTTGCATTTACCCGTTCTTTTAGGTCTCTTCTTATCCTTATCAAGTCCAGTGATTTTTGACTGATCCATTCCTTGTGTTCCACTTTCTTTTCCCCAATAACATCCTGACATGTCGATGTAAATACTCCTTTTACCTTAGCCCAGTGAGTCTCCAAATCTACTGTCTCTTCCAGGTCAACAAGGGGTTTGAATCTATTCCTCAGTGTCAGCTGGAACTCTTCCTTCTTGTCTCCATCCAGAAGGCTCACTTGAAACTTTCTCCTCTTTGTTCCTGCTCTGGTACCTTGTTTCTTGAGGCGGAGTTTGAGTCTTGCCAGCAGCATGTGATGGTCAGATCCAACATCTGCTCCTCTCTGTACTATGACATCCTCTAGTGAGCGTCTGAATCGTCGGGTGATGCAAAAGTGGTCAATCTGATTTTCAGTTACTCCATCCGGTGAAATCCAAGTGGCCTTATGGATCCTCTTGTGTGGGAATACTGAACCTCCAATCACATAGCTGTTAAATGCGCAGAAACTTGCAAACCGCTCTCCATTCTCATTCATTTGTCCTAAACCATTGCACCCCATAATGTCCTCATACCCTGTATTGTCCTGTCCTATCTTGGCATTGGCGTCTCCCATTATAATGTTCACATCTTTTCTTGGCAATGTGTCAACTATTTCCTGAAGCTGGTTGTAGAAGTCGTCCTTGTCCTCATCGGTTGCTTCATTTGTTGGGGCGTATATCTGCACAATGTTCATGTTGATGTTCTTGTTCTTAGTAGTAAATGATGCCAATATAATTCTCCTTCCATAGGGTTCCCATCCCCTCAGTGACCTCTGGGCGTGCTTGCTCAAGATGATCGCTACTCCTTCTGTATGCTTTTTGTCCTCCCTTCCAGAATACAAAATCTTTTCCCCAGTATTAAGTTGTTTCAGTCCGGACTGTATCCAGCGGGTCTCGCTAACTCCAAGTATGTGCAGTCTGTATCGCCTCATCTCCATTGTAACCTGGGCACTCTTTCCTGCTTCATACATGGAGCGGACATTCCACGACGCAATCCGGAGTGACTTGCTTGATGAAGGAGCAGTCGGGCCAGTGGCGTCCTTTCGGCTTTGTCCATTGTCCTTCATTGAATCTACAGGTGCAGATGCTCCCCCTTCTCCCAAGATAAAAGACTGATTTGAAGTATTTGCTTGTGTTTCTGTAACTGGTTTATTTTTACAGGGTGGGTAGTTGGCCCACCGCCAACTGGCTCTTCTCGGGAGACCAGGACCTTTGCACCTTTAGTCGCCTCTTACGACACGCAGTATCACGTCAGATGTATTCTCTGCTGTCCCTCTTCTACAAGAGAGCCCCGCATCTGCACGGGCGGCGCCAACCATAACACATCCATTTTATCACAGACGCCTATCCAATATTCGACAACATACAAATCAATATCTACTATTAACTATGTTACTTTCACATAAAAAATTTAAAAAATTGTAAATTAGGAAATTTTCAGAGGATTACCCATCGCTGACAATAAGAAATCTTACAGAAATCTGAAGGTTTTTTGAAAGATAAGATAAGATAAGATAAGACAAGATAAGATAAATTTTATTCGTCCTTGTACAAGGAAATTTGTTTTGATCATTGAATACATAACAATACAGTTACAGAAACAGAAATTATGATATATAGCGCGCACATACACATATATACACACACACTAATAAATAAACAAAATTAACAGTGCATACAATACTCTTTCGTTACTAAAACACACTGACCTGACACGCAGGACACAATTCAACTGTACACAGATTACGATCAAGATGACGGCATTATTGTAACACAAGATCTGTACAAGTATTCATGTTATTGTTGATACCTCATGGTTTTTAATTACCACAGTTTTTTTTCCATAATAATATGTAATAATATCTTCTAAATTCTAAATCCACCCTTGAGCTGCAAAAGAAAATATTTAGGGCCTGTCATGAGAAAACATCGCCCGTGCAGATGCGGGGCTCTCTTGTAGAAGAGGGACAGCAGAGAATACATCTGACGTGATACTGCGTGTCGTAAGAGGCGACTAAAGGTGCAAAGGTCCTGGTCTCCCGAGAAGAGCCAGTTGGCGGTGGGCCAACTACCCACCCTGTAAAAATAAACCAGTTACAGAAACACAAGCAAATACTTCAAATCAGTCTTTTATCTTGGGAGAAGGGGGAGCATCTGCACCTGTAGATTCAATGAAGGACAATGGACAAAGCCGAAAGGACGCCACTGGCCCGACTGCTCCTTCATCAAGCAAGTCACTCCGGATTGCGTCGTGGAATGTCCGCTCCATGTATGAAGCAGGAAAGAGTGCCCAGGTTACAATGGAGATGAGGCGATACAGACTGCACATACTTGGAGTTAGCGAGACCCGCTGGATACAGTCCGGACTGAAACAACTTAATACTGGGGAAAAGATTTTGTATTCTGGAAGGGAGGACAAAAAGCATACAGAAGGAGTAGCGATCATCTTGAGCAAGCACGCCCAGAGGTCACTGAGGGGATGGGAACCCTATGGAAGGAGAATTATATTGGCATCATTTACTACTAAGAACAAGAACATCAACATGAACATTGTGCAGATATACGCCCCAACAAATGAAGCAACCGATGAGGACAAGGACGACTTCTACAACCAGCTTCAGGAAATAGTTGACACATTGCCAAGAAAAGATGTGAACATTATAATGGGAGACGCCAATGCCAAGATAGGACAGGACAATACAGGGTATGAGGACATTATGGGGTGCAATGGTTTAGGACAAATGAATGAGAATGGAGAGCGGTTTGCAAGTTTCTGCGCATTTAACAGCTATGTGATTGGAGGTTCAGTATTCCCACACAAGAGGATCCACAAGGCCACTTGGATTTCACCGGATGGAGTAACTGAAAATCAGATTGACCACTTTTGCATCACCCGACGATTCAGACGTTCACTAGAGGATGTCATAGTACAGAGAGGAGCAGATGTTGGATCTGACCATCACATGCTGCTGGCAAGACTCAAACTCCGCCTCAAGAAACAAGGTACCAGAGCAGGAACAAAGAGGAGAAAGTTTCAAGCGAGCCTTCTGGATGGAGACAAGAAGGAAGAGTTCCAGCTGACACTGAGGAATAGATTCAAACCCCTTGTTGACCTCGAAGAGACAGTAGATTTGGAGACTCACTGGGCTAAGGTAAAAGGAGTATTTACATCGACATGTCAGGATGTTATTGGGGAAAAGAAAGTGGAACACAAGGAATGGATCAGTCAAAAATCACTGGACTTGATAAGGATAAGAAGAGACCTAAAAGAACGGGTAAATGCAAGTCGTACAAGAAGCTCAAGAGTTGGTAACCAGGAAGAGTACCGAGCATCAGCTAAAGAGGTCAAAAACTCAATTAAAAAAGACAAAGAGGAGTTCATAGGAATGTTAGCAGAGAAAGCAGAGAAGGCAGCAACAGGAGGACACATGAGGATCCTCTACCAGACTACAAAGACTCTTGCTGGAAAATATGGAAAACCTGAAGTTCCTGTCAAGGATTACAACAGGAAGGCTATTTTTGGAAAGGAAGCTCAGGCAAAAAGATGGATAGAACATTTTAACAGCCTCTTGAACAGACCTCCACCAAGCAACCCACCCGACATTCTACCCGCAAGAAATGATTTACCGATCAGTTGCGACCCTCCGACTAAAGCAGAGATTAATGATGCCATAAAGCAGTTAAATCGAGGCAAGGCAGCTGGACCAGACCAGATCCCACCAGAGGCGCTGAAGGCAGATGCTGCTGGGGCTGCAGAGGGTCTGCACTCACTATTCTCGAGGATTTGGATCGGAGGCAAGTTTCCAAAGGACTGGAAGGAAGGACACCTCGTGAAGCTCCCAAAAAAAGGGGACCTCAGCAATTGTAGTAACTACAGAGGAATCACACTTCTCTCCATCCCAGGAAAGGTTTTCAATCGGATTATTCTCAAGCGAATACAGAATGCAACAGACCAAAAACTTCGCGAGGAGCAAGCTGGTTTCAGGAGTAATCGATCAACCACCGACCAGATCGCCACGCTGAGAATCATAGTAGAGCAGTCGCTAGAGTGGAACTCCCAACTGATAGTGAACTTCCTTGACTACGAGAAGGCCTTTGATAGCATCGATAGAGAAACACTGTGGAGAATATTGAGACATTATGGAATCCCAGAGAAGATGGTGAATCTTATCAAGAGCATGTACGAGGGGACAAGTTGCAAAGTCGTACATGATGGTGAGCTTACTGACAGCTTTGATATCAAGACTGGTGTTAGGCAGGGTTGTTTGCTGTCCCCATTTCTGTTTATCCTGGTGATAGATTGGCTTATGAAAGAAACTACCAGTGGAGGAAGAAATGGCATACAATGGACCCCATGGACACAGCTGGACGATCTAGATTTTGCAGATGACTTGGCACTATTGTCGCACACACACGACCAGATGCAAGCAAAGACTACAGCTCTAAACAAAATTTCAGAATCTATTGGATTGAGGATACATCCCGCGAAGTCGAAGGTCCTAAAAATTGTTGCACCCCTAAGCGAACAAGTCACAGTAGGAGATCAACCACTGGAAGATGTAGAGTCCTTCTGCTATCTTGGTAGTATCATTGACAATAAGGGAGGAACAGAGGCAGAAGTCAAAGCACGAATTGGAAAGGCACAGGCAGCTTTCACATCCTTAAGCAAGATTTGGAGAACCAAGGATATATCTCTAAAAACAAAGCTGAGGATATTCAACTCGAACGTGAAGTCAGTCCTGTTGTATGGATGTGAGACTTGGAATGCGTCCCAGGCCTGCATAAAGAGAATCCAAGTTTTCATCAACAGATGTTTGAGGAAGCTACTTAAGATCAGATGGACAGACAAGGTCAGCAATGAAATTGTATGGAAAAGAACAAGACAGAACCCAGTCAGAGAGGAAATTGGTAGGAGGCGATGGAGATGGATCGGCCACACTCTCAGGAGGCCAGGAAACAGCATCACGAAGAAGGTATTGGACTGGAATCCCCAGGGCAAGAGATCAAGAGGAAGGCCGCGCGGAACGTGGAGAAGAGCCAGAGAAAATGATGTGCAACGAAGCGGAAAGACTTGGAATAATGTAAAGAGGCTGGCCCATGATAGAGAGGGATGGAAGGTGTTTGTTGGTGGCCTATACCCTGATCCAGGGTGAGAAAGGCAATGATGATGATGATGAGAAAACATGGCATTTAACTCTGGTGACATGTGGAACATTTCATGTGGACTCACAGAGTTGCGTACCTCAGAAAAGTGATGCTGAGGCTATTCTAAAATGATCAAACCTGATTGCCACCATTCAGCACAGGCAATGCAGTTTTTCATTTTCTTTCTTTCAGTTACATTTGGGTTAGCTGACTGCCTTATGCGGGTGATGTACTTCAGCAACACTGAGGATGTTTTGTCAGGGCATTTCTGGGGCTTTTCTAAAGTTAAAATTGTAAACTCTGTGGCTATTTGAGAGGAAGAAAATGACAGAAAACTGAGAAATGTAATCAGACTTTATGTAATTCGGTGTGTCCTAAATTCAAAGAGAATTCCAGTGTTATTCCAGTGCTAATCCACAATTTCCAGAGCTTTTCCAGGATTTTTTTCTCAAATTTATAAATTCCATAGCTGTGATGATTTGACATCTGCATACTTTAACTTTGCTGTGTTATGTCATTTGTTATTACAGTGCCATCTACCTCCTGCAGCTCACTCACAACCTCAAGACAAAAGCTACTCACATTTTTGATGTTGTTGCGGACATCGAAACCTTTCAGGTATGCATTGCCCCCAGTGACCATGACATTGCCTGTCAACATCTTGAATGTTGTGGTTTTACCGGCACCGTTCTGCCCCAGAAGACCAAAACATTCCTGCTCTGGGACACCAACGCTGATGTTGTCCACTGCCACAAAGTTACCATAACTTTTGTACAAATTCTTCAAAATTAGGGAATCTGAGAAGAAAATGAGCCAAATATAATTCCTGTTCTGTCATATAAAACTGCATAGGTAAGAAAAAGACAATGTGTTTTCAACAGACCAACTAACAACTGGCCAGGAAAGCTCCGAACTAGTACTGCCTTTTAGGACATTGTGGTCATGATTTTTAGACAACAGAGCTGAGCATACACTGGTCTAATGAACTTGTTTACTCAGATAAAGAGACCAATCCTGACGGCCTGAATCTGTACTATAGCACAGCTGCCCTGGTGGAGAAACTCAAGCAAAATAATCATTGAGACAAATGTTTTACCATTCTTTGTCAGAAAATAATAACAGACACAATAACTCACTGACTGCCGGATTTTTCGGGGCTCAGTAATCCCTAGGTACCAAGTTTTTCAATGGCATTTTAGAAAATTCATAACACCAAAACTATTTAAGAAACAACAAAGAAACTTCTTAGTTTTTGTATAGAATTGAATAAAGTGCACAATGCAATTAACCTTTTCCTTCTGTGTTTTGAATGTTAGAGTGTGTGCGTACTTGAATTTAAAGAGAAAAAAAAAATCTTGTCTGTCAGCTGAACATGAGAAACAATGCTGATGAGTAATGGCACCTGAAGGGATTATTAGTTACATACCACATCAAAGAAAATTTGTTAAACAGGAACAAACAGCCATTTAGAGGTGAACTCATAAAATGTATGTCCATCTACAACCAGTATTTATGTTGAAGCTTGGAGGCTGCCATCTTGGAACTCGTTTAGACCGGATTACTAAAAGGGTCATAAAAAAGTTACCTTTCATGCTAGAGAGCTGATTCCAATGTCTATTGACAGGGAATATAGAGATTTAACCATTTCTGGTACATTTATTGCACAGGGGGTGCATCATAGCAGGATAAAAAATTCTGAAGTTGCGATCATGGGGGGGGTGCGATCAAAGTAGTCGGGGGGGATAGGAGCGATGATTGCATAACTTGTGATCGAAGTAGTCAGTGAAATAATCTAAACTGGCAAAAAATTGAAAATTCCAATTCTGAGCCCAACTCTTCATTTTGCACCAATTTCTCAACTTTGGCAGCTGTGATATTTTCTGTGCATCACCATTATACCTCACATGTCACTTTCAACCAGCCAGCTACTGCATCAATCACCATCTCTAGAAAAGTTCAGACGTCAGCCATTGTGAACTTACATACAATTGAAACACCACAGATTTGGGACCATGGGCTGGTGACCAGGCGGACTTGTAGAGGACTAGGACCTGCAGGCCAGGCTGACGATGCAGCAACTATTCTATGAACTGGCTAACACAAACATATGAAACACAAAGGACTGGCCAACTCAAGTTCATTCCCCTTTTGTCCAGTCTGCAGTCACACAACCTGTTCTGCCTGGCTAAGTTGTTTTCCAGTGGATTAACGGAGGATTTTCTTTATGTTTTTTATGACAATTCTCATTCTGTAACTTGAATTTTTTTTTTCTTGTTGTTTTTGACAATCACACTCATAATAAACCTCTCACCTGTTTGGGACAGCTGTGAAGGATCACTCTCATTGATGCGTTGTTTCTCTGCAGCCACATCACTGTCATCTAGCAGACCAAATTGGCTTTCAAAATCTTCAATGTCCTCTACTGAACTTCCACTACAAAAGTAGTACCTGAGAAATAATTTATTCATGGCATTTGAAGACCAATCACCAAAACAATTCACTGACCATGTGAAAATACCACAATTTGCCAATGACAAATATTGGTACATGACAATGCTGAAGGTTACACAAGTTTATGATGCACTGTAAATGAACTGTTTGTCTCTCAACCACTACACATTTCCCTCACATCTTGTATTTCATTAAGCAGATCAGTGCGCGTCAATCCATGAGTTCAACTGAAATCAAATCTCAAAAATTTGGATTTCTGGCAAAAATTTTTGAGCTGCAAAAGGTTTCTGAGCAAAGAATCAATTTCATCAATTTTCTTGGGCATGATGTTTAGAGACATATTGTGACCTCCAGAGGATCTGTCTTGCGAGTTTGCATGAAAGTATTTCAGACAAGTGACAGTTCCTCTCGTTGTAATGGTGACTGACAGCAAATTTATGTCTTTAGATCTTAAGGGTAAAAGAGTGGCTGTAATGACATATACCGAATGGGGGGTGGGGTAGAGATCTTTATTTATACAGACAATCACAGCCGGAGGCTTTTACAAGACTGTCAAATGAAGTGAAAAATGTTGCAGAACAGTTATATTTTCCAGGTTGGTTCACTCTGAGCTGACTTGTCGAATAGGCACAGAATGTGTCGTCCACTACTGGCAGCCAATGACTTCCCAACAAGGCAAAGCCAGCACAAGATCCCTAACTGTCAGCTCTACCAGCAGGGAACTGACACCCTAGCCAATCAGAGCCAATCTCCAAGCAATAGCAATGACATAAGCCCACTCTAGCTCATACTCAAACTTTCTACAGGAATATCATGACTTTGTGTTTGTGTTTTACATGGCAACTAATTACACAACTGTCAGTGTTTGCTCACTGAGGATCCACTCACAAGATGTCATCATCTTTACTAAGGGTAATGAGTCTCATTCTGCTGAATACGAACCACGCCACAGTATCAATGAAAAGGGGACAATTCTGTACCATCTTGATGGCCCAGTGTCTCAGGTCATTATGATTTTGTCGTGTCTAAAATATTACTTCAAGCAAAACATTTCACATACCAGTTTGTTTCACTCAAATGAATAGCACTCAAATGAAATTTAACCATTTCTCTACATCCTCAATGTCTCTGATCACATTTTGTTTCATTTTTTGAATGCCATAATGGTAAGTGTCTCTGTCAGATTGCTTAAGTTTCAAACTGGTTGACTCATTCAGTCCCATGACTTCACACAGCCAGTCCTTTGCTCTCAGTAACCAGCAAGGGGAAATAACTTCACATAATATACGACACTTTACCATTGTTTAAACATTCAAAAATACCACTGTCACAGATTCAGGACGACTACCACAAAATTTGACTGCTTATTACCCTCTGTAATGCTAATACCGAATGTGGCCGTTGAGGGCAGGCATGCTTAGACATTGCCTAGCAAAGCCCAATATGAGGATGCTGATGTAAACAACATACTACAAAAATCCAGGAAAGCAATCATTTCTTTTTTTTTTTGCCAAATTCAAGATTATCACAACTTTGTACTGCAAGGTGTGAAAACAAAACTGATGCACAACAAATCAGAGGAAAGGATTTGTTTGCTGTTGCTAGGAGATGTCAAAGCAGCAGTGGCCGCGATTCAGCAATTGCAAAAAACAAGTAAGCCGGCCCAAATGGCCGATGTGGTTGAACAGAATTTCTTGTCTAACAGAACCCAAGTGTGACAATACCGTGTCAAGGCATTCAACGCCCTCAATATATAACTGTGTCAATTACAAAGGAAAAGGGTGCAGCCAGTGTGGACTGACATACATGAGCACTCACCCTACAAAGTTAAATAGGGCACACAAAAAAAAAAAAAAAAAGGTTGTATGTCTTAAAGCCTCACATTGGAAACAAACAATAATGAAACCAACCAACAAACTCCAATAGAATCAGAAAGGGAAGAAATGTACATAGTTTGTTGTTGTTGTTTTTTTTGGGGGGGGGGGGAATTTATGGTTTGGTTTCTTTATCTTGTATTTCTACTGTGGGGCTTTATGACATACAAGCTTTTTTTTGTTTTTTGGACCCATTTAAAATTTGTTTCAACCTTTACCATGATTGCATAGATCTTCTGTGGTTTTATAAAACTATTTCTCATCAATTCACTCACTCCGCAGCCTCTCTTATGTCATCAGGCATTTTTTCCTTGGTCATTTTTTATCAGTGACGTAATCTACATGATGTTTACCAGAACATTCTGTACTCACGCAATTCTCTGAAAGACGTGGTATTCAATCAGAAGAACAACCACAGTGAAGAACAACCCTTGGATGGCCATAAAAAACAGATTTGCTCCAATTCCCGGACGTTCCCAGGACACATAACTTTCCTCAAACGGAATACAGAAAGCCAAGCTCCCACAAGAATCTGACAAATAAAGATGAAAAAAAACAAAAACTTATTTCTGAGACTGTGAACTACTTTTATCCCACTAATCTGAAGGACGACAGGATGAACTGAAATCAAACCCCATTAAAGTTTGTTTTCCATACAATTCTCGGAAATATATCTGTCAATTTTCAGACTAGTAGCCTGCATACCTCAGCCGCACTTTGTACTCTACAGATCACATCTTAGACCACTTTGACAGAATGTTCACACTGACATACACTATACACATCCTATCTTGAACCACTTTGACAGAACGTTCACACTGATATACACTATATGCATCACATCTTGGACCACTCTAACGGAACATTCACACTGATATAGATGACACAGATCACATCTTGGACCACTTTGACAGAACGTTCACACTAATATACACTATACGCATCACATCTTGGACCACTTTGTGTACACATCACATCTTGGCCACTTTGACAGAATGTTCACAGTGACATACATACTGACATCCTTTTTAACATCCATACACTTGTTACAATCAAGAAAACTCTTTCACTGGTTTTAATTTTTACACAGATAATAGAAGAAACATGGATTGCTTGCTCACTTTTACAACAGTAGTTTGGCTGCCCTAAAGCACAGAGTGGCTGCAGTGGCTCACAGGACTGCAAGCTCAGGTAGTTGGTATAGATGTTGATGAAAGAAGTGGCCATGTTGTAGTTTGGGAAGAGGGCCATGAATACCCAGTTTAGAGCATTGGCTTCGTCCTCCGTGTCCAGGCCAGGAAATTGCAGTATGAAAACTGTCAGGGTGGTCACCAGACCTACACATACATGGGACAAATGGTATTACAACCTTAAATCAATGTCCCAAGTGGAACAGCTACTGTAGGGATATTCAGTTGCATTGCATTATGGATATATGGGAAAACAATGAAAGTCAATTTGATACTAATTTTTCTTTTTTTAATTTCACTTTTACTTTGACACGGTCAGCAGTGAACATGCTATAGACAGGGTTACCTTTCCTTGTCTGCCAGGAAAAATAGCTCTCGTCTCTCAAACAACCAAATCATATGACATAAATAATGATACCCTCCCTATAGATGCACTTCCATTCAAACTAGCATTCAGTTTAGATTGTGAGGTAAGACATATCTAGTGTTGTTCTTGCAGTTGTAGCTGGACTGGTCAACTGTGCATGACAGGAAAAATGTCAAAACTTGTTGAGAGTTGTCTATCCCTACTGATTAATGATCAGGGAGATAACTGTTGCAGACTGAATGATGTTGACTGCAATTGGTCGCATCTCAGATTTGAGGTTTGTATCTCAGATAAAGTTTATATCTCATGACTCAGAGCATGATTTGACTCATGGCTGAATAATTTTGTATCCACGATTATTAATCTCTCTGACATCTGTTTAATGACATAAACTCAGATTTGCCAGGGTTTTGCCAGGTCTATTTGATACCATCAAAAATGAAAGTTCATGTCCCACTCAGGGTTCCTGCATCTCTTGGGGAACGGCTTTCCTTGGGCTTTTCCACAGCTAAAATGTTCAATTCCAGGATTACTTAAATGCAAGAAATGTTCACATTTTTTTTCACTTTTTAAAATGTTTTTTAAACCCATGGAGAATTCTAGGGCTTTTGCACACAAAAAAAACAAGTTCAAGAGGTTTTCCATGGATCCCTGGAATTTCAAGGCTGAATGTGAACATCGCTCACCTGCATAGATGTTTAAAATGTACTTATGCCGCATCTCTGCCTGGATTGAATAAGATTTTAATCCTCACTTAAACAATTATCAACACCCAGTTTAAAGAATGTTGTTAGGAGTGCGTAATTACAAAGCCAAACAGAGAAAATACTGACTTGAGTTCAATGTTCAGCTATGACTTATAATGTAACCAAACTACACGGGCTTTACAACAGTCCAGTTTAATACCTACCTGTAATGATGTTCAACATAATGACAGTGACGACTCCCGTGGGAGGTGACGAGAAAGCAAACTGAAATGCATACATAAATGGCAGCACCGCCCAGCCATAGACTACCAATACCAAGATGACCAGGGCCCATCTGTCATCACCCAGATAGGCAGTTTTGTCATATGCTAGGAAAACTACCAGGAGTAAGAGACTTGGCACAATGTAGTTGATGAAATCCCACAGAAAAGTTGGCAGCCAGTAAGTCACAGGTCCAACTCCACTGACAACTTGCATGTGTTTGGCTCCAACCTGAGGATGAAGAAAACATGTATAGTTGGCTAAAGTTAATTTACAACCTCATATACAGTACACATTAAACATGGCAGAAATTTAACATGGAAATCCTAGATATTATTGACAGCAAAAAGTTGTCCACATTTATTGGGGAAAAAAAAAAAATCTGGACAAACTTCATCTGACAGGTTTTGCCAGGCAGGACATGAAAAATTGTTAAAACAATGCAAAAAAAAAAAAAAAAGTGAGATAAAAGAAAAGACATAGTTCTGATATACTTAAACCCTTAACGGTGATGCCCTCAAGAAGTCAGAAGAACTGACCTGCCTTTCCTTCACCAGGAAATAGATGAACATTGTAGTCAAAAACGACATGCCAAAACTGATGAAGAATCCCACAGAGAATCCAGCCCCCAGGGCTATCAGCAGATTAAATTTAGCGTCTTCCTTGTCACTCTTGGGCAGGGGATTGATACTTGTCTGTAAACTGAAGGAATCGTTCAGAGTGGACTGGAGGAAAGTGTTCATCAAGTAGTTGACCTGTAGAGAGACAAATCTAAAGTTGATTTCAAATGATAGACCAGAATTGTGATTTGATTATATAACGTTATCACAGGACAATGATTTCCACAAAAATTGGATGAAAATGACCTGCTTGATGTTTCATAATTTGACTGGTAGCTGTGGATAGTCATTACTGAAAAAGTAGCATTTAAATAAGTGACGGTTTTACTGGAGTTTACATTATTGATTTTTTCACTCCAAGCCGCAAGTCCTATTGCAGCAATGGTGTTTACTGCATGCTCCGTAGAGCTAACTGGAATGTAATTCTGTGTCTGTCCATTCACTTCTCGTCACAACTTGATGATAACATGACAGTATTATAAGTTGTAGTGTTGTCATAAAACATGCAATGGGAGACTAAACAGTGCACGATGCTTGAACATGGACCGGGGGGGGGGGGGGTAGCTGCTAAATGACAGGTATGGAATAAATAGGTTAAAATAAAAAAAAGAAAGCAATGTGAAAACTAATTCATACAGCTATTGGTTCGCAGTGGTATGGTTGCCCATTGTAGTATGCAGTTGCTGCCCTTGTTTCTGGAGCCAATCGGTCGGTGATCTCCATGCCAATGGCCATCAGCTTATTAAATGTGGAAGTGCCCAGTTCTTTAGCTCTCTTCACTGTGTAGTTATCAAACGTCGGAAACTGGAACATGTTCAGTGTAGTTATAAATAAGTATGATTTTGATTACCAATGCATAATGGAAAAAACACAACTTCTAGTAGTTGCTTTTTATGAACAACTTGATTTGTGATGTCAAAACGAAAGAGATTTTTAACAATTTTAAATAATCCAGAAGCGTAACTTCATAAAGTTATTGAGGAAATAATTGTGCCACATGAACATTTGAGTTTAAATTCAAAGTGAACATGACAAAGTGCAAATCAGTCACTGATTAAATTTTGTCAATCAAGTTCTACAGTATTAGACAAAGGATCTACTTTGAAAGACGGACTGTATGGGTTGTATGCTTACACAGGCTGGAACTGACAGCAGCCCTCTCTTTAATGACAAACTTGTTAAATTCTCTATAATTGCTCTCTGACAAGTATTTCTTGTTGTTGCTATTTTGTGTCACATCAACGTTCACTCATTCATGTTTTTTTTGTTTTTTCTTTCCCGGGCTCACTACCTTTTTTTTTTTGGTACCCCATTAGTGAGTCAGTCTAACTTGTTAAATATGATTATGTTTAGACAATACTATCAGTGTTGTGATATCCTGTTAATTCCATTTTTCCATTTTTTGTTGTTTTTTCAAAAAATGTTTTAGTTGCTGTAAGAGAAACAAAGAAGAAATGAGATCTGTTACTGAAAATGTTTCCTTTTTAGTTTTCTACTTTCCCCTAGTCTATACAGAACCTAGGGCGAGCTCTTCCTACTTTCCCACTTATGCATGTTTATATAGCCCCCTGGCCCTCAACTCTCGGATTTCCCTATGCTACAATACTTGCTCATACAACAAAACAACTAAAAGATGACAACTTACATCACTGGAGTTGAAATTCTCCAAATTCTGAGCATTTCCAAATTGTTTGCCGTACAGGTCCACAAAGAGCTGGTCAGCTGTAGAATTGTGATTCAGCCCAGCACTATAGGGAAGGTAAGTCTTTCCAAAAGGTTTCAGGTTAAAGGTCAGAGGTGGTTCTGTTGCTGACTGGGGTCGAGCTTCATCCACAGCTAGGCCAATGATGGTGAAAATGACAGGCAGCAGAAGCTGGACCAATGAGACAGTACGATTACGCCAGGTATGTAAGGCTTTCTTCACAAACAGAGCATATATGCGAGACAGCTCCAGGCTGAAGCCTCTATTCCTGACAAAGCCTTTGTTGAAAGCTGTGGATAAGAAGCCATGGATGATGAATACAGAAACAGAAATCCAAATATGATAGAAAAAGTTTCAGATTTAATGAACAGCAACAGAACACAGAAAATCTACAGCAAGACATAAATTGCTGTTCTTATTTCTCAAATACTGAGGGAAAACATCACTTTCCTCAATACAAGATTCAAGTATGTCTGGTTCAACTGTCCATCCCATTACAAGTGTGTCTGGTTCAACTGTCCATCCCATTACATGTATGCAGGGTTGGTATGATTTAAATCAAGGTGATTTAAATCAAATGATTTTTTTGATTTAAATCACTTTGATTTTTTTAATTAAAATCAGTGATTTAAATCACTTTTTGATTTTTTTACTTTTTAAGGATTTTTTTTTTTTTCAAACTGCTTGTTTTTGATGTTTTTATTGTTCAAAAGCACTAGACTTAAAGGCACTGATAAGTAGGAGTGCTTCTCTATTACTATTATTATTATGCATCATTCAATAATTTCTGATTTTGGCTGATTCATACAACAGTTGGAGACTTGAATGTGTCGCAAGACACAATTCAAATATAACACCTTGAACAAAAATGTAAGTCTGAATTTGAATTTTGTGTGCCTGTGTAAGACATTAAGACAGTCAAGTAAGTGAAAAAGGCCTATATTTTATTTCAAATAAACATCTTTATTTTTATAAAACAGTTAGTAAAATCCAGGCATACAGATCAGATCCAGAAAATTCTGATAATATATAAGAAAGGAAAACTTTCTACTCATTTTCAGTTTCAGTTGTCTCCAATTCTTTACTATTGAAGGCCCTGAACAGAAAAACCAGTTTTGACGCTTTCTCATTCCCCAAGCGATTTCTCAACTTGGATTGAACAAGTCCATACGAGGAGAAAATTCTCTCCACTCCAGCTGAGGAAGCTTTGTCGACAAAATATTGAATGTATTATGTATTTTTTTTTAAATAAAAAAAATCTGATTTAAATCAAAAAAATCGATTTTTTTGATTTTTTTGAAAAAAAATCTGAATTTTTTCCAACCCTGCATGTATGTCTGGTTCAACTGTCCATCCCATTACAAGTATGTCTGGTTCAACTGTCCATCCCATTACAAGTATGTCTGGTTCAACTGTCCATCCCATTACAAGTATGTCTGGTTTACCTGTCCATCCTATTACAAATATGTCTGGTTTAACTGTCCATCCCATTACATGTATGTCTGGTTTAACTGTCCATCCTATTACATGTATGTCTGGTTTAACTGTCCATCCCATTACAAGTATGTCTGGTTTAACTGTCCATCCCATAACCAGTATGTCTGGTTTAACTGTCCATCCCATAACAAGTATGTCTGGTTTAACTGTCCATCCCATAACAAGTATGTCTGGTTTAACTGTCCATCCCATTACAAGTATGTCTGGTTTAACTGTCCATCCTATTACATGTATGTCTGGTTTAACTGTCCATCCCATTACAAGTATGTCTGGTTTAACTGTCCATCCCATTACAAGTATGTCTGGTTTAACTGTCCATCCCATTACAAGTATGTCTGGTTTAACTGTCCATCCCATAACCAGTATGTCTGGTTTAACTGTCCATCCCATAACCAGTATGTCTGGTTTAACTGTCCATCCCATTACAAGTATGTCTGGTTTAACTGTCCATCCCATTACAAGTATGTCTGGTTTAACTGTCCATCCCATTACAAGTATGTCTGGTTTAACTGTCCATCCTATTACATGTATGTCTGGTTTAACTGTCCATCCCATTACAAGTATGTCTGGTTTAACTGTCCATCCCATTACAAGTATGTCTGGTTTAACTGTCCATCCCATTACAAGTATGTCTGGTTTAACTGTCCATCCCATAACCAGTATGTCTGGTTTAACTGTCCATCCCATAACCAGTATGTCTGGTTTAACTGTCCATCCCATTACAAGTATGTCTGGTTTAACTGTCCATCCCATAACAAGTATGTCTGGTTTAACTGTCCATCCCATTACAAGTATATCTGGTTTAACTGTCCATCCCATAACAAGTATGTCTGGTTTAACTGTCCATCCCATTACAAGTATGTCTGGTTTAACTGTCCATTCTATTACATGTATGTCTGGTTTAACTGTCCATCCCATTACATGTATGTCTGGTTTAACTGTCCATTCTATTACATGTATGTCTGGTTTAACTGTCCATCCCATAACAAGTATGTCTGGTTTAACTGTCCATCCCATTACAAGTATGTCTGGTTTAACTGTCCATTCTATTACATGTATGTCTGGTTCAACTGTCCATCCCATTACAAGTATGTCTGGTTCAACTGTCCATCCCATTACAAGTATGTCTGGTTCAACTGTCCATCCCATTACAAGTATGTTTGGTTCAGCTGTTGCTGTATATTTTGTGGCACGGTTCTTGCATCCTGCCAATTTGGTTCCACCCAGGTAACACTGATTTTCTATATCAACATATTAGTGATTGACTTGTAGCTATATCCAATTTTTTGTATCTCTTCTCATCTTTTTCCTGTTCTTTAATTTTTTTTTGGTTTGCAAACCAAACTTTTTGGGAATTGGGACTGTAAGGGTGTCAATAATATGTACAAGTGTAAAGGTGTCTGTATGGACAGATGTACAGGTGTCAGTATACAATGTAAAAGATATAAAGGTGACAGTAAACAATGTACAAATGTAAAGGAGGTCATTATGTACAGATGTAAAGGAGGTCAATGTGTGGAGGTATCCAGATGCCAGTCACAGAAAGAGCGGGACTGGCTAAATCCTGACTTGACTGGGCCTACACTATGTCAATTATGGAAATCTAAACCGTCTTCTCAAAACCTGCCAGTTTTACTTTCTGTCCACCCCCCCTTTTCATTTCACTGGACACCTGGGAAAATGAACCACAACGAACCTGTTGAGTTTGTCAATCTAAAATTGTCCCAAAGTCTTGGGACTTTTAACTCACCCATCACATCTGAGTTATTGCCAAGCACAGTCCCGTTTGTCACCAGTACATCTGGATAGTTCACGTGATTGGGCAGGCCCACAGCACCATAACTTCCACGAGTTGTACCGTCCACCAGTCGTGTCTTTTCAGGCGTGTAGTTTGGGTTATCGAAGCCTCTCCCACCATTGCTTGAAGACGTACTCTCACTGACTATTTTACCATTGCTGGAAGATGCACTCACACTGCTTGTTGTCTCTTCTTCATCATAAGCAAATTCTCCAACTCTGAAATAAAAACACAACTCATTTGACACAACAACAAGCTAACTGCTACACTAATAAGCACAATTTCCTCACTCCCTTTTCATCATCAACAAAATAATGAAAAAGTTTTGAGCAAATCAACCAAAAAGCATTAAAATCATTGATGCCGCTGAATAAATTTTGGGGGCTTGTCAGGCAATTAAATTCATTATTATTAATTCTAAGCCTCTACTTTTTGTTTTGCCTCAATTCATTAAACACGACATGAACAAACCCAGGGCAGTGGAAAATAACGTTCGGAAACATATGGCTGTGACAAGGTTTGGTCCTCACTTGAGAAACACCTCTTCCATGGTGGTCGCTGTCGTTCCGAAACTGGTGATGCCCAGTTTGTCTTTCATGTCATCCATGGCCTGGAAGAGATCTGGAAATTTGGGTGACTCATTGTCAGGCAGGAGATACGACACCTCTGTGTTGATGATGGACTCCAGTTCAGCAGTGCTGATGTATGATTGAACAAAGTCAGTCAGGTTGCTGACACTGCAGTGTGGGGCCTTCACAACCACAAGGTGGTACCCTGCCCCTGGAACATTCATGACAAATCAATAGCATTAGTTCATAGGGAGCTAAATAGCATAAGTTCAGAGTGGGCTACATAGCACTAGTTCATAGTGGACTACACAGCATTTGTTCATATTGGGCTACAAAGCATTAGTTCACTGTGGGCTACATAACATTAGTTCCCAGTGATGCAGACAGATCTCAATGGATGTACACACAATTGTAGTAAGAAAGTCACACCACAGATGATCAGTCTAGACTTTAACTGATTCACCCCTATCAATCAAATTGCTCCCAGTGGTTCATAAACAACACTCACTTGAATTAATGAGGCCTGAAAAGCATGGAAATTACACAGACAAAAAAATGTTCTCCATTAGATTTACAGCCATTTGGTTTTTTTCTTCTATGACTGATCACTTTTCTTGTAGCCACAGTTTTGATGCTGGACTTTGAGAGTGGCCAGTGCAAGGGGTGTGGACATCTTTAGACAACTAACTAGAAGTGAGTAAGTTAAGTGGCCACATATGTGAAAGTAGCAGAGATCAAATCCAAGGAAAGTGCATTCGTTGGCTGGATGGAAAGATTTGAATCCTTTATTTTCCTACCATAGAGTTTTTTCAAGAACATGGAACTTCCACAGCACTTGACCACGCCCTCAGCCATGATAGCAATTCTGTCTCCCAGTAAATCTGCTTCATCCATGTAATGTGTGCTGAGCAAGAGAGTTCTGTCCTTTCGGGCTTTCTGTAGGACGTTCCAAGTCTGACGACGAGCAGCCGGGTCCATTCCTGAGGTTGGTTCATCTAGAATGACCACCTGTATGGGAAGGTCAGCCAAATTAGCCAATTATGATGTCTTTGTGCCTCATTGGACACAATGACAGTATACACTCATTCTCAAAGTGAATGCATGTTTGTCAAGTGAAAAATTGTGTTAACAGTGCATGCCCTTGTTGGGTAAATAGCAGCAGCCGAAATATTTTTTTAAAGCACTTACTTTGCCTCCCAAAATAAACCACACATTTCCCAAAAATTGGCACAGTTCTCCATTATACAATGAAATAAACTGTAGATCGTACAGACAGTTCTAAGGACTGTACTCATAATCTACCCCCCCCCCCCCAGCCGCTCACTGTTTGATTGTTTGTGGGCTGGAACTGTAAGCTGCCTAGGACGTTTTAACTGAAACAGGTTTAGAAATCACAAAAAAATTAATTCAAAACATGATCTTATATTTATGCACTGACTCTGAGACATGAGGCAATCTTGCCATTTGCGTTTGAGACATTACTGATTATGTTTTTGGAGTGTCTGTGGCTCTATACTTCCTTAAGATTTTGATTTTGTCGTCAAGACCAACATGGACCAGTGACGGTCAAAAACATTTTGTAAGAAAACAATTGAAAACAGGTGAAAACAAGAATACTTTTGTTTTTACAACTTTTCTAATAATGCCTTCATTAATTTCACTACTGGAATTTTCTGTGTTCCAACTTAACTGCTGTGAATTACTAGCGGGCAGTGATTTGATGCATCAAATAAATTTAATTGTTTAGCCGCTCCACAAAATGAGGCACTTCATGCATTTTGGTGGTATGAAGATATTGTTATCCCCAGATAGGTTATTCACTGCCCTTTCATTTGGTAAAAAAAAAAAATATTGCTGTAATTTAATTAGGAGAGAAGACAAGGCCTCTCAAAGACTGGAAGTGACAAAACCACAGTTTTAAGAAAAACGCTTTTACAGTTTCGGCTGCTAGTAAAATTATTGATGGTGACTCCATTCAAAGACAATTTTGAGGCATTTACCCTTCTCAAACAGGATTATCATTTGGAAAAGGAATAGTAAAGACGTTAAACTTTTCAAAAATAATGAAAACGCAAATATGATAAAATTGACCTTATGATGCCTTTTAACAATTCTCTAATTAGTGAAGAAATATTGTGCCTTATTTCGTAAGGCGGCTACACAATTTTTTGTTCAATTCTTGGCCACCAGTTTGCATTTTGAATCAACATTATAACAATGCGTCATTTGGCCAACAAGCCCAGGTTCTTTATTTGGTCAGTAAAAAGTCTGTTTCAAATAAGTTCTTAACAGGTTTATTCCTACATCATAGTCAAAACAAATTACAAGCATCTTCAAGCACTCCAGTCTTTACATCAATTTTTCTAAACTTACCCAGCAAGAGAATTCCAAATTGTTACTTGTAATGAATGGCGACTGGCTCAAACTTTAAACCACCAGACCACTGATAGTGACAAACATACAAAATGTAACAAATGCCAGATGGCTCATGCGTTTGCCAGAAGTTTACTGGCAGGCACAAAAACGGAGACTATTGTGGTGATATGAACTTATGAGAAAACTGACACTTACCCATAGAACTTATAAGCTATTTCACTGAGTGGAAAATTTAATATATAAATTACAGAGACAGACAACAATGATTTCCTTTACATTATCACATGACAGTTCTCTCACCTTTGATCCTCCAATCAATGCGATCCCCACGGACAGTTTTCTCTTCTGACCACCGGACAAGTTTTCTGACCGTGTCAGGAATTTCTGTTCCAGTCCCACTTCTTGTGCCACTGCAACAACTTCAGCATCCACACTTGGACCTGACATCCCTTTCAACTGCAACATAACAATATATATGCACTGAGTGTAAAGCATGCATGTATAAAACCTTTTTACAGCAGAAATCAGACCTGATGTAACTTTCAGCTTTTCTGCAACTAGCACTAACCCCCACAACTGAGCCCCTGTGGGTTTTCAACTTCCAATTTTTCCCACTCTATTATAAAACTGCAAATGCATTGTCTGTGGCATCTGCGCCATTCTTTTTCTATTTCTGTATGTCTGGATAGCCTTTATATGCCGATAGCACTAACAGTATTAGACACATAGGGTGACAAAAATGGTTGGTATTGAAATAAGCCTAGCGCTCGCTTTGCTAAAATAGCTGAAACAACTCCACCTATCATTTTTGGAGGTATCGAAGTCTTGAAAGTGATTTGAAAAGAAACAAAATCAGTGATTAGATGATGCCATGATCTACTCAACTGCCACATTTTGACTGACCTTGGCAAAAAATGCCAGATGTTCCTTTACCGTCAGAGAATCAAATAAAATGTTGTGCTGTGGACAAAGCCCTAAACTGTTGCGGACGCCATCAATATTTGTCCTGATGTCATGTCCATTCACTTTAGCTGTGCCTCTGGTGGGCGGGATGAAACCTGCAAATGTGGATATCATACGAATGTTCAAAATGCAGTTATGTACTCGTATTTCAAAAGTTTATTTCAGCTGCATTACTTGCATTTTCATTCTGAAGAAAGAAAAAAAAGAAGCAAAACCAATATATTTAGAAACACATCAAAGCTACAGTGCACACTGATATTTAACTACACACTCTGAGAACATCAGAATATGTGATCAGATTTCTTACACCAAATTACTTCCTCTATGTGTGAAACAACCAATGTTTATATATATTAGCCAACTTAATTAGTCTTTGAATCTGAAACCAAGAATCAAAGGTATAGATGAGGTTCACTTGTTGAACAGGAAATACTGACAAGTTTTTGAGACAAGCAATCAAAATAGAACAGCACTTTTTTTCGTGTTTGTTGGAACCATTTCCTTATAAATTTTAACTTTCTAAATCATAAAATGCACCTAAGCAAATGAAAACATCCAAAATGCCAGACACTTTTATCATAAGCTGGCAAACCACATCACACATGGGATCATGTTCTGTCCATGGTTTTCCTTCTCTAGTGATGTGTGAGCTAGTTCAACAGTTCATAGACAATCTTTCCCTAGGCATTTTCTCTATATTTCACCTGTTAACATGGACATTGTAGTTGTTTTTCCTGCTCCATTGTGACCCAACAGCACTGTAATCTGACCCTCGTACATGTTCAGGGAAGTTCCAGCAACAGCGTATTTCAATCCAAATTTCTGTCAGAAAAAACAAACAATTTATCCAAAGTTCAACACAGACAACTTTTACCAGTAACTACGCTAAATTGTCATAAAAAGAATCTGTTTCCAGAAATGAACACAAGACACATTCTGTAGCGTCTAATACCTCCTACACACACCTGTTTTTATTACTATGTATAGCGGTGAGTTTATCTCACTCTACCCCCTTTCTTTACTAGCAGCTCGCTGACCCTAGCCTTGATTTGTAGCCCTTTCCACACCTCTCTGGAACAAGTTGTTTTACATAGGTTTGACCTTGTAAACATTACTCACATTACCTGGAAAGGTCCAGACAGCTGACCTAGCCCCTCTTCAAAACTCCTGGACCCTTGTCAGGAGGATCATGTGACCACTTGGCTATTCCAGAACCTCCACTTGAATGGGTGTATATATATGTGTGTGTGCCTGGAGAAAGGTACCAGTTGTCGCAAATTTTGGATTTTGAGACAAGGGCATATTCTTCTAGAAAATTCAATGCTGAACACGCTGCTTTTAAAATTTTAACAATATCTTAAGTAGTTTTGAAGATATGGCACATTTTGTAAGACAGGGGGCAAAAACAAACTTTTGAGAAAAACAGCTTTAACAGCTCACTCCCATGACAGACTTTTTGGATATTGTTGAGGGAGCGTAGTTTTATTATAAAGGTAAATAGGGAAACTACTGAGTTGTGTTCACTGCTCAGCTCTAGCTTTCTATGTAAAATACTGCGCTCTCCTAACAAGATCCAAAAAAACTTCCGACTTGGCGGTTTTTAGGGGACCATGGCATGTTACACGGTAAACTATAGATGAGCAGTGAACACTGCTCAGTATTATCTCTACAACGGCTTTGTAATTAGTTCACGGTCCCCTAGCAACAATCACTTCAATATAACTTCTTGAAGAGTCACATGTTGTACAAATAATTAATAAAATAATATTAAAACATAAAATATTCCAAAATCCTTTTCATATGCTATTTAGAAATGGTTAAACTTGTGTTTTCTGCTAGAAGTACATTTTCGACTAGTCACGACTTTTTCTACCTTTTCACCCCCTAGCTCAAAAATAGCTGTACCGACAACTGGTACCTTTCTTTAGGCGCACACACATATATGAGTGGAATGAGAGTGAGTGCAGTGTAATGTAGTAGCATGCATCAATTAGTTACACCTTATGACTGAAGACCCGAAGTGCTGCCAAATGTGTGAGCTTGTGCGGCTTTGCTTTACTGTACCATTTCGTTTTCATTCGTTAATAAAGTTGTCCTCTCCACCGTTCGATGGATCCCATGTTGTTTTTTATTGACAAACAGTATTGCCAGTTACGCTTTGTAGGGCAGCGGTTGATATAACATAGGCTCTCTTTACAAATATGTTCAGGTCTGTGACGACATCACTTCTACACATTCAAATTCCAACGAAAGACATCTGGTTGGTTTTTGCTTTTCTTTGTTTTGTATTTTTGACATCACAAATTCTCCACAATGTTCTCTAGGTCCAGTCAATGGTTAAACCAAAACAAAATCTTGTCTGACAGTACAACTGTAATCATATCAACTATGTAAACCCCCCCCCCCCCCTCCAAACCAAATATAATATGTGTGATATGTAATTTAAGCACTTGTGTTATGATCAAAATAATAAATTCATAATATTGTATGTGACATCAATAGGCCCATTGCGGATATCGGCCATTTTAGTTGTAAGGACCGACGGATAACCATGGCGATGGTAGCACTGATTTTGATTCTTTAGCTGATTTGCACTGCGAGCACTTAAGGCGTCGCGAACCAATCGGCGGCGAGCTAAAAAAAGTTTACCACAGTAAACAATGACACGTGTGTACACACATGTGGGAGACGTTCAGTCAATTCTTTCACTTCCTTTCCCTTGTTTACACGGATGGTAGGGAATCTGACCAGCTTGGGTCCATCCTTTCCACCCCTGTCATAACAATCAACTGCAATGCAACCAGCAGGGATTTTAACCGCTTAGACATATCTCGAAGTTACACTCATCAGCTGATCCACCCACCATTTTGGGTGTCGGAAGTACAAAACAAAAACACTTCGTGGCGTCATTCGCAATGGGCCTCTAAAACAGGACTCACTTACCTTCTTCAGGTTGCAAATCCTGATGCCTGCCTTCAGACCTGTAGGTTCTTTCTCAAAATGTCGACTTTCCCTGAACTCACTTTCGTACAGGCTGTCAGACCGGGATCTTCCTTCTCCGCACCAATAGGATTTCTTCAACAAGAAATATGTAAAACCCTGAATGCTGGGCTCTCTTCTCTATTGCTACATAAAACAACCAAGCACGGAAGAAAGCAACTGTTCTATGACATTTCTGACCATTAGTTACTGGATACCATGGTTTTGAACACTTTCTCAAGCATGGGCATCATAGCAGGGCTAAAAATTACACATTTTCATCTGGGGACATATGAACTGGAATGAATGTGACATGCATACTTCATTCAGTGCGACAGAGGATGCATTCTAAGCTAATAAATATAATGGGAAAATTATTTCATCCATACATAAACCATGTCTGACGTTCATGTAAACATCCAGTGAACAAATGTTTGATAAATACCCTGATGAAATGAAATTTAGGTTTTCTGTAAGGGAACAGTTTTTCACTCCATGGGTGAAATGAGAGGGGATCCATTCCGAGTCCTCAGTTACACTACTGTAACAGCTGAAGTTGTTCTAGCACGTTATAGTAGGGGGGAGTTAGTTGATCTAACTACAACCCTTTAGAAAACGAAACTATTACAGCTGTAAAATAAATAAACACGAGATCCGACGATAGATTAAATAATACTAAAGTTTAATAACTGTATAGTGAACAATAAATTACTAGGAAGACACCAGCGAAACTAAATATCTACGCCACACAAAAGGAAACTCACTTACTCACCCCACCAACCACTCACACAGGTCTATATATATAAACATTCCTACAGAAAGTTCCCGAAATAAACGTTACCTTTGCCCTCGCACAAACTAACCAATCACGCATCAATACGTCATCAGGTTACATCACTCAAGGCCAAATCTGGCGTAAACATTCGTTTCCACAACGTTATCGAATATTCGGGAACATACTAATATTTACTGAACGAGTCAAAACACCTGACAACAAGCGAGCGAGGAAAAAAACTACTCACTAGAAAAGAAGGTCAGGTCACGGAGTACAGTACGCTCTAGCGGTTGTCAAGAAGAAATGAACACATGCTCACCAGTGTAACACGAAAACGGGGGAGGGCAAGGGATAGCTTGCAGATGCTACACAACTCCCCAATTTAAGTTGAATATTTTTCAACTCCAAAACATTATTCAGCGTCTGCAATATCTTGAAATAACAATCTTATAGCACTCCCAATCTCACAAAGGTAGTTGCTAATTCTATTACAATTATTAACAATTTCAGTGCCTTCCCAAATTTCATCGCAAATACAATACAATGCAATATCCTTTGCATCACTAATACCATAACTAATACAATACCGTCATTGCTTCCCAATAGTAGACAGTAGGTCTACTAGTCAAAATAACACAACGCCACCACTGTGGTGAAACAATGGTCAATGATATTATTACAAATCATATAAGGTGAAACGATGGCCCATCGTTTACACAATGCTTCGTGCACGAATCATAGCATATAACTTGTTGTACATAACATGGTTATCTCCAAAATGTATAACTCATACGTACAATGGCCAAAAATACCAATACATACCGACCACTGAATAGGGTCTTTCTTCATCATATTAGGTCAAAACAAGTTACAACATTGCAATATAACACAAACACTGCTTGCTCGCAGTCCCCATTTGGGTTACATTTTCCAAAAATTACACCAAGTTCCATTGGTAACTAATATGACATAGCATAAAATCAAAATGTGACTAACACATCATGACTCTCTATCAGCCATCAATTCAATATTCAGTCACAGATGAACTACGTCCCCAATTACAGTACAAT
This sequence comes from Onchidella celtica, assembly GCA_963931925.1. Taxonomy (NCBI): domain Eukaryota; kingdom Metazoa; phylum Mollusca; class Gastropoda; order Systellommatophora; family Onchidiidae; genus Onchidella; species Onchidella celtica. The sequence continues at coordinate 56,298,429 of OZ007572.1, read as the reverse complement.
ACTGCCGTCCTAGAAATTCATCTAGTAGGCAAAAGTATGGGTTACAATGCATTTCACTGATAGTGTACTACTTTAAAATACCCTGCTCAGGAAATCGGCACAGACATTTTCTCTGCCTTTTACGTAGTGAATCCTGAATCGATAAGACTGTAAAAATAAACTCCATCGTAATAACTTTGGACTGTCAAACTTGGCAGAGTTCAAAAACTCTAATGACCGATGGTCAGTTTGGAGCACAAACTCCTTTCCATACAGATACAAAGTAAACTTTTTTACAGCCCAAACAATAGCTAAACATTCGCGCTCTGAGACCGAATATTTTGTCTCACGAGGCAATAGCTTACGACTAGCATATGCCACAGGGTACAACTTTCCCTCGTGTTCCTGCATAAGACTAGCGCCTAATCCGCGATCTGATGCATCAGTTGCTAAGACAAACTCTTTGGAAAAATCTGGCAAACACAACACGGGTTTGGAGATAATGACATTCTTCAAAGAGGTGTACGCTTTCTCCTGCGTTTCATCCCACTGAACTATATTGGGCTGACCCTTTCTAAGTAGATCAGACAATGGTGATGCAATCGCTGAAAAGTTAGGAATAAATTCATGGTAATATCCCACTAATCCTAAGAATGCTTTCACTTCCTTCTTAGTGGTGGGTCTGGGTGCGTCTCGTACCTTACATACATTCTCTTCTAATAGGCCAATCATACCTTCTCCCACTAAGTGTCCAACAAAGTCTACTTCAGACGTTCCAATCAGACACTTCGATGGTCTTGCAGTTAATCCAGCTTGGTCCATCCTCTGCAGTAAGTCCTTGAGAGTCTTCACATGCTCGTCGAATGTCTCTGTATGAATCAGCAGGTCGTCCACATATGCTGTCACATTGTTCATTCCACGGATCAATGGCTTTACGACCCTGTTCAGTGTGGCTCCTGAGTTTATCATCCCAAAAGGCATCCGAATGAATTCATAGTGTTCGCCCATGGTGACGAACGCCGTCTTGGGAATGTCTTGCTCTCGAACTTTCACTTGCCAGTATCCCTTGCTCAGGTCAATCCGAGAGAATAATTTTCCTCTCGAGAGACTCTGAAACACTTCCGATGGCGCTGCTGTCGGATGAGGGTCGAATACTGTGATCTTGTTTAACCTCCTGTAGTCGATGCAGACTCGGTTGGATCCGTCCTTCTTCTTGACGACAACAATAGGTGAAGCATAAGCTGATGAGCTCCTTCGAATGATGCCCAGCCGTTCCATGGTGCTAAGCTCCTCCTTCAATGAGTCGCGCATAGCGTAGGGCACCGGGTATGGTCGTTGACGAACTGGTACCTCTGTCGTCAGGTCGATGCGATGTTCACCCAACTGACAGCATCCAGGGAGATTGGTGAAGACATGCTGGTAATCCTTCACCACATCGCAGAGTTCTTGACGTTGTTCCGACGTCAGTTGCGTTCCATACTGGACATCTCTGTAGCCTTCATTCTGGTTCCAGCTTCCTAGGTCGGCAAGGTCCTCCGTCATTCCACCGTTGTCGCCTTCCAGGTCGCAGTCTTCGATGATTGTCATGCCAGCTGACTCCACGGGTTGACTCTTGTCTATCAGGTCGTCCTCTGCCAGTACAGTCTCAGCACTATCACCACCGCCGTCCTTTATGGCGTTGACATGTCCAGGCGTGATATCTCTCCTACTGTTGTCCATCCCACACATCTCGGTCACAATAGGTCTCGGTTCCATTGCCACTGCTGCTGCTTTTGACGTCCTTGGAATGTATCTCTTGAGGAGGTTGGCGTGCAAGGTCTTTTCTTTTGCACCCATCTTGACTCTATAGTCGTTAACACCGACAACTGAGACTACCTTATATGGTCCCTTCCATTGGACTAGGAGCTTGTTAGTGTTCATCGGCAGTAGCACCAACACTTCATCTCCGGGGCGGAACTTCCTCTCTCGCGCCTTCCGGTCGTAGTAGGTCTTCTGTCTACCTTGAGCCTTGGAGAGTTCTTCCGTCGCTAACTTCCATGTGTCCTCCAGCCTCTCACGTAGTTCCATGACGTACTGGTAACTGGTCTTCGTTTCCGGCTCCTCTACGTCCTTGGTCCATAGTTGTCGTAAGATGTGCATGGGTCCTCTCACAGTTCTCCCATACAGCAACTCGAATGGGGCAAACTTGGTCGACTCTTGGGGAACTTCACGATATGCGAAGAGCAGCGGGTTGATGTATCTGTGCCACTGCTTGGGTTGCTCTGCGCACAGTCGTCTCAATGTTTTCTTCAGTGTGCCGTTGAATCGCTCCACCAACCCGTCAACCCGTTGCACATAGGGTGGTAGACTGTAGTGGTCGACTGTCGAATTCCCAGTAGTCTATTCGTTTCCTTCATGACATCTGACATAAACTGGGTCCCTTGGTCGGACAAGATCTCTTCGGGCACACCCAAACGGCTGTAGATGTTCACTAAGGCTTCTGCTACCGTTTCTGCGTCGATCTTCTTCAAGGGTGTGGCTTCGGGGTAACGAGTAGCGTAGTCTATATACACCAGGATATACCGATGTCCACCTTCACTTGGGGGGTCGATAGGTCCTACTAAGTCCATGGTCACTCGCCTAAATGGTACGTCCACTACTGGCATACTCTGCAGGTGCACCTTTGGGGTCGCTCCTTTGTTCACTGTCCTCTGGCATATGTCGCATGAGCGGCAGTATCTCGCGACGTCACCTTCAATTCCAGGCCAATAAAAATTGCTCATAACTCTGTCTTTGGTTTTCTTCACGCCGAGGTGTCCTCCGACGATCGAGTCGTGGGCTACACTCAGTACATACTCTCTCAGTTTCTCGGGTAGTACCACTTGCCTTATAACAGTCGCCTGTCTCAGGTCCTTGTAGATCCGGTACAGTACTCCTCCATGTTTCTCAAAATGAACAGATTTATTGCCTCTATTAGTTGGGTCTTCTTCTGCTCTAACTTCCTAATGACTTCGTCTTCTTCTTGGAGTCGGATAAGTTCCTCTCTATCCACTCCCGCGTGCCGTTCTGCCCTCGGCACCTTCAGCGACGTAGACCGGTCCTTCCTCTTCTCCTGGGCCCTCGTGGTCACCGCTCCTACCATCACCTCAGTATCAGGGTCGTACGGGTCCTTCGCTCCGTCCACATTCCCGACTACTAGGTCGCAGATGGTCTCCGGGAGACACAGCGCCGTCACTTTGCCCGTCAGGTAAGGCGTCTTCACGTCGATAACGGCTTCCTCCGCCGCTAGCAAGGAGTTATCGATCCTCGCGATAAGTTTCTTCCCACCGGTGAGCTGTCCGTCGTCCACCAGTGCTCGCCGCACCACTACACGGTCACAGCCGGTATCTCTTAGGACATCTACCGCTCGATTTCCAATCAAGCCCTTCATCACTGGTAACTTCAGTTTCTCCACGGTCCTTCCGTCACTGCATCCTCCGCAAGTAACAGGCACCGCTAACTGTAGCTTCCCGTCCTTCATTACCGCTTGAACGTTGATGCTGGTGTCAGCCGTCGTCACATCTTGTCTTGACGACTCGTCCGCCGCTATCACTACGGCCGCCGCCGCCTTGTTCGGCTTGCCTCGTCCCATATCCTTCTGGGCTGGACACATCCTCCGAACGTGGCCTGGCTTTCCACAAAGGTAACATTTCAACTCACCTTTGTCGTTTAACTTTGCACGACACTCCGTCGCCTTGTGCCCCGGCCTCTGGCACCTATGGCAGACCTGTGGGCTTCTGTCTCCGTTGGGCCTCTGTCGCACTGGCCGGCTCTGCAGTCTGGCGCTCCCGCTGAGCGTCCGGTTCCTCGCTACCAGGTACGCCTCCGCTGAATCTGCGATGTCCTGTAGCGTCTTTGGTTTCCTCTCCCTCACATGGGTTGCAAGGTCTGGTGGGCAGGCATCCATGAATTGCTCTCTGACGAACAGATCTCTCACTCCTTCGTAGGTCTCCTCCGTCTTCGACAGCTTTATCCACCTCTCTAGATAGGTCTTGATCCTGGTCAAAAACATTCCAACATCTTCTCCATCTTCAGGCTTACCTTGTCTGAACATGAGTCTGTATCCGTCCTCTGACAGGTTGTACCTCTTCTGCAACGCTTCCTTGACCTTGTCGTAGTCCTTGGCTTCGTCGATCGGTAGTCTGCAGAAGCACTCCAAAGCTCTCCCGGTCAGCAGGGCAGACAGTGATGTCGTCCAGGTGGATCTGGGCCATTCAGCTGTCTCAGCAAACCTCTCAAACCGCAGCAACCAGCTATCCAGATCGTCCTTCTTGTCCTGAAATGCAGGTAGCTTGGGTCTCTTGGAACTAGCGTGGTCGTCGGTCTTCTGCGCTGAGTCGTTGCCTCCACGTTGCTGGCGCATCCTCTCTATCTCCAACTCGTGGTTCATCTTTTCCCTTTCCAGCTGTCGTTCAGCCTCCTTCTCATGAGCCTGTCGTTCAGCCTCCTTCTCATGAGCCTGTCGTTCAGCCTCCTTCTCCTGTCGTTGAGCCTCCAGCTGTCTTTCTCTTTCTAGGCCTTCACGGAGGTAGTCCCGTCTCTCCTGCCCAGTGAGCTCCATAGCGCCCGCTTCCTGGCTAAGCCTTCCAATAACCTCCGACATGTTGTAGATAGCTTGTCGATGATATTCTACAATAAACTATGCAAATAAATCTAGTAATTTTGATCTGGTCCGCTCGAATATGGTCGGATCCCGGACGAGCCCCCAATATGTAACAGCTGAAGTTGTTCTAGCACGTTATAGTAGGGGGGAGTTAGTTGATCTAACTACAACCCTTTAGAAAACGAAACTATTACAGCTGTAAAATAAATAAACACGAGATCCGACGATAGATTAAATAATACTAAAGTTTAATAACTGTATAGTGAACAATAAATTACTAGGAAGACACCAGCGAAACTAAATATCTACGCCACACAAAAGGAAACTCACTTACTCACCCCACCAACCACTCACACAGGTCTATATATATAAACATTCCTACAGAAAGTTCCCGAAATAAACGTTACCTTTGCCCTCGCACAAACTAACCAATCACGCATCAATACGTCATCAGGTTACATCACTCAAGGCCAAATCTGGCGTAAACATTCGTTTCCACAACGTTATCGAATATTCGGGAACATACTAATATTTACTGAACGAGTCAAAACACCTGACAACAAGCGAGCGAGGAAAAAAACTACTCACTAGAAAAGAAGGTCAGGTCACGGAGTACAGTACGCTCTAGCGGTTGTCAAGAAGAAATGAACACATGCTCACCAGTGTAACACGAAAACGGGGGAGGGCAAGGGATAGCTTGCAGATGCTACAACTACTTGGGCCTGTCAGGTGCCAGTCATACAACCACAACCCATAAGGTGGATAAAACTTCTTTGAAAAAAATCCTGAGCCTTGCGTCAAGTGTGCAACACTGTGCATTAGAACTTAAATTATGACTAAAAACATGTTTTAAGAATTATATTTTTCACTTCACATGAACTTCAAGCAACATATTCCCTCAGAATTTTTTTTCACGACAAAGAAACAACCCGGAATTCTGTAAAAATCCAAAAATGCCCACTGCTCTGCAATACATGGTAATTTGTCTACAGTAGATGTCTGTGCTAGGACAAACAGGCAATCAGTTGATACTGTTATCACTACAGAAACCTGCACCCTTTTATATGTCAGTGATTCACTTTGGTTGCAATGAATGACTGGTAGGCACAGGCTAAAGTCTTTCTCACTACTTTTAATGTCAAAATTCCTGGATTCCCCGCCAAGACCTTACCAATGATGACAAAAACTTTACAAATTTCAACTGCGCTGAACTTTTTGACTGTGAAAAATCTGTTGCCTAGTATGAAATAACTATAAAATAAAAAGAAATAAACATTAATCCTGTTAAAAGGGTGACAACAAACAAAATAAAAAATCTGATTTTAAGTGAAGTCTTACTGTGAAACAAAACCAATGGCTTGAGTGATCTCAGTGACAAAACAATTGTTTGATAGAACTCACGGTGAAACAAAAATAGAATGGCTTGGGTACTCCAAACTCCCCTGGCCTGACATTGTCCAGGTACCAGGTGATCAACAGGTGAAGCAGTGTGTCCACAAAGAGCATGATTATACATTCCAGCAAACTCAAGTTATCATCTACTGTCCCTGGTTTGTGGAAGTTATCCCACTGGGCGCCATCACCTGCAACATTGGATATAAAACATAATTAATAAATAAGGCAGAAAAGGGAGAAGGGAGATTAGAAGTGTCTGCTCTGCTGTGTGTTGGAACAGAGAGGTGGTGGTGTCTCAGGACAAATAAAATTGAGGTATTGGCTGATCACATCAGGATGCTGACCGCTGAAAAATCCTAACACTGAAGGAAAATTTCCTTCACTTTCAACATAGCGTAATACGTTACCGCCAACCACAACATACAGATTATATAGGTTCATGTTTTATTTATATTTCTGACAACACACAAACAGACTTTACTAATAGCAGAAATACTTTTCTTTGTAAATGATCAAATGAATTAGAATTCAAACAACAGAGAAAGGACAAACAACATTTTAAATCTGGAAAATCAGGAAATTCCTGTAAGATTTCCATTCCTGCATCATGATCCTACCTGTTCCTTCCATGATTCCAATACAGTTAGCCCCCAGAGCCAGTGCACAGTTCAGGAGAAGACCAGCTGCCAGTTTTGGAGCTTTGCCCATGTCCTCATAGTTGGGCTGGATGAAGTAGTAGGGGAAGAAAACGGCAAAAAACAGAATGCCTGCCAGCGCTGCTCCAACATTGGCTGGGGAAATAAAATAGCATGGAAGAACAAAAATCAGAAACTGAAAATTTTATTTCAATAGATCAAAAGCCCACCAGAGAAACGGGATAACTTTTCTAAGGATGGATGAGAAGAAAAAACCCAAAGAAAAAGGTAGTTGTTTCCTCACCTAAAATAACACAGATCACGGAGGAAGTTTACATATATTTCTTTGCTAACTTGGGCATTCAGTGACATCTGAACACTGAATGAGTACATCTGACAAGCCTGCTCTCCCCATTTTTTCATCTCCAAATCAAAGATTCCACCTCCTCAATACCCCCTCCACACCACTACACAAAAGTGATAAAACTACAAAAGTTGCCAAGTCACTCCCTTTGTTCTGCAGTAAACTATCTATTTTCTCCTGACTAATTCAAGTATCATCTATTGTCCCTTTACTGTTATTCCAGCTCAGCTTACATGCTACACATGGAGCTTCAGTACTAACCTGGCCTATAGATAAAGATGGACTTATGAGGCATTCTCAGCTGACTCTTCGACTGTCATAGATCATGGAGACATGAAATTTTCAGGACTGATAGTGTTCATCTTAATTAGATCTCGGTTAAGAAAAATGTTTGACTTACGTGTACTTTGATTCACATAAATTAGTTTTACTTCACAAACATTCAAAGCCTCAGATTTCATAAGTCCTGGTCTCAAATGTTCTAAAAAAAAGAAAACAAAGCCCCCAAAATCTCAGTATCACCAAAGCCCTGGCCAGTGTCAAGCCATTACAACCATCTCAATGTTTAAGTTTACACAATAGATTTTGGTGTACCCACTCCATCCTGGGCAAACACACACACATACATGTACATACATCCATGGTTACACTGTGCCACAAGTCTCAAAAACTTAGCACAAAATGACTAAAAGAAAATTACTTGGCCTGCTGGTTCGGGCAATGCACAGATGTGATTTTTAAAGATTTTTCATCACCGATGTGTAAACTGATGATATGCTTGGTGCATTCTGCGATAAATGCTAGACCTGGGACAGGAACCCTTAACCCTCATCATCCACAGCAAAAGTTCCAGGACGAAACACACCAAAAGTTCTGGGACAGAAGACAACATAAGCTCTAGGACAGATGACAGCAAAAGCTCTAGGACAGAAAACAGCAAACGCTCTTGGGCACAGGACAGTAAAAGTTCTAGGACAGATGACAGCAAAAGTTCTAGGACAAAACATGGCAAAAAGTCTGGAACAGAACGGAGCAAAAAGTCCTAGGACAGAAGAATAGGACAAAACACAGCAAAAAGTCCTAGGACAGAAGGATAGGACAAAACACAGCAAGAAGTTCTAGAATGGGACAGAACACAGCAAAAGTTCTAGGACAGAGCAGAGCAATCTAACAGCAAAAGTTCTAGGGCAGAAGGCAGCAAATGTTCTAGGACAGAACACAGCAGAAGTTCTTGGACAGAATACCACAAAAGTTGTAGGACAGGGCAGTTCACGTTTTTACCTTTCTGTACTAATGTGCTGACCATGAAGCAGAATGAGATGAGCGCCAGGGAGTAGGAGAAGAGGAAGAAGAAGAAGAGGCTGGGGTCACTGTTGGCCAGGACTGGACCCTCCGGTACGATGTGAATACCCATCAGTAAGGCATAGATCATCATGGCCGGGATCAAATACACAGCAAATGTGATGAACCAAGAGGTCCAGTGGGCGGCGGCTGACAGGCCCATCAACTTCATGGACTCCTGGTCAGGGGTGGGAAGATAAAAACAAATATGAGGGGACAGCAGAAAACTGATGTAGACCTTTTGTCCGGTCACAAAACATAAATTTCTAGTCCAACAATAAAAGATATTTCATAGAATTTATTAACTCAACAGAATATAGTGGTTTCTTGCTGATATCACTATGAAAGTTTCAAGTCTTGTGTAATTCCAATATCAGCTAAGTTCATCCAGCAGAGATTGCACTGACTTCAGCCGTTCGTTCATGAACTTCAATATTTACACTCTAAACACATGAAACATCAATGTTTTCTGAATAGTCAAACAAAGCTTGTCTGAATTGATCGGTGGTCACTAGAACAAACAAACAAAAATTACTAAAAATCACACAGTACCACAACATTCACCTGTACTGATTTTTAATTTCAAGTAAAAAGTATACACCACTTGGCTTTACATGGGAAACAACTCTTCAACAATTTTTATAAATTCTATGATTACTATCTCATTTGCTTTGGGTTCTGTATTTAGCAAATATTAACTTTTATGCCCAAGGGACAGAACACAAGGCCACAGAGCATAATTCTAAGGTGTATGTGTACATTTTCAAATAGCAAAAGCAAGAGTAGAACATATACAAAGTTATGTTGTTATATACCATACTGACGGGAAGGTAGAAGCTTTATATTATGTACAATTCAGCGTGACTTGATGCGTCTGCTGCTATGTTTAGCCTCAGCTAAATATTCATGACGAGTGACCCATGGTGCATTGGTCGGGCATTTAGGTGATTGGCGATCAACGCACCATGCGTTGATTGGGAGAGAAAGAGTTAAACAAAGAGAAAACCTATGATAACAGGTATCCTAATGTTGAAACAAAAATGTATGATGTAATTTTGTATTTTGTATTTGTATTTCTCTTTAATCCCATTTGGGAAATTTTGCCTTTGTGCCATTGCACCCCAGTTACAACTGGAGCAGGCACGTCGTCGCCACAGTGCAGCGCCGGTCGGCGTTTTTTTTTTTTTTTTGGTGGTGGGGGGATGAGGGGGAGTGGGTGGTAGGGATGAATTTTTATTTAATTTTGCCCGGGCAGCGGCCTGTTCGGCCTGCTCTTTACGATTTCCAACTGCCAAGGTATCTTTAACGTGCGCAACGTGCACACGGGCCCTCCGAATTTTTTCGTCCTTATCCGAGAAGACTAGGTACTCGATCCTACCCCTCAATAGGATCAGGGACATGAAAATATGAGAAAAATCCCAAACTTCCAACATGCCTGCACCGGCCGGGTTTAGAACCCGGGACCCTTGGCATGAGAGGCGAGCACCTTGCCTCTAGACCACCTTGTCCCCTCTAGACCACCTTGTCCCCTCTAGACCTAATATAGATTAAAACTCATTTTTGACCACTAGAATTGCAGACAGCAACTGCTGCAGAAATCAAATGATCATACAAAGCCAAGAAAATGAAAACATAAAGCAAACTAAATGCGAATTAAATACCTTCAATTTTCTTTCCTTTTCATACACCAAATTCTTTGTGTTGATGATAACACTGAGGATAAAGCTGAGAATGATGAACAAAGGCAGGTTGTTCTGCAGAACCTGGATGAGTGGGTCTTTGAAGTATGGCGGATACGCCATCCGGTGTGTGTAAACTCCAAAAAGTGTTGAATCTGCTGGTTTTCCATCCTTGACTAGCCAGTACCTGGTCAAAGCTGTTCCCAGAAGACCTTGCAAAGCCAGGAATCCACGTGTCTCATATACTGTTGGGCAAATGTAGAAGACAAGAACATTCAGGAAATTCTATGAGCCAGAAATGTCAACCTTTCAGTAAAAGCAAGAAAAATCCAAAACAAAAACTACTAGTCCACATTTAACTGTTACATAAACTGCTGCAGCGAACCAGATCAACAAACAACACTGGAACAATGATACTTGGTATACTAACCTCCCAAAAAAATCAGAAAACAGATAATTGGCAAACTTACGTCCTTGTATGTGACATTGCCTTTTTTGGCATTGTCACAATCACATGCATGAAGATGGTCACGACCACGTGTGTGATGAGTACCTAACTTATTTACCTTTCAAACCCAGCTAACAAGCCAAGCAAGCAGACCAGCGATCAACGGACACATGGAGTGAGATTTAAATTAAACGATATTTAATTATAAATGCATGACAAAACTTATGTCAAAACATTCAACTCATGATAATCACATACATAATCACAAAAACAGAGATACTTCAAATTTACTCTTGGGGATCATGGCTATTATCTATTCCCCGTTTCACATCTAGATCTAATCCCTCTGTCTATAAACTTAACTACGTATACTTAATAGTCTCTGTCAACAGCTGCCCTCCTCGTTGATGCAGTTTCACTTCTCCAGAGTTCACACAATCCTTTCTAGATCTTTAATTTCGACGATAAAAGGGGAAACAGACGCCCCTGGCTTCACACAAATAAGAACACACAGTTCACACCCGCCATCGTAGATTACTTGTTCCTTGAGGGGTTCTCGACATCCCTTCCTCAAGACTCTTCAACTTGCAAACACACTGCACACCGACGGTTCACACCCGCCATCGTAGATTCACGAGCTTCTGATGGGTTCCCATCCTATCATCAGAACTCCTCACTTCTGGTCCCCATGGCACGACCTTCCACTTGTCGCCCGGACCGATAAATTCTTCTTATTGGGAAATAAATGTGAACATCATGGATCCCTCACACACCTAACACTTCTGGTCCCCACTGGCACGACCTTCCACTTGTCGCCCGGACCGATAAATTCTGCGTCTTCCTTTAGGAATGAATAACTTGGGAACCTCGTGTGTCGAGCTTCTCCTCTACTTATACTCCCGAGGTTTTTGCACACGCGACTAGTTTAAAGCGAGTCGTGTGTATCTATCCACGCTCGTCAACAATGTTAAAAACCGTGTTTTCCCCTGCTAAGCTCATCCCCCTAGACTCGTGGCGCACAAGGCCACCGACCTTCCTCGTGATATTTAATCTTTCATGCTCGACAACAACTTTAAACTCCCCTTCTCCCCTACTAAGTTTACCCCCCTCTATACTCGTGGCGTACAAGGTCATCAACCTTAATCGTGACACCTCCTTCCCACAAAACAAAATTTTGATCCCTAGAGCAAAATTTTTACAAGAAATTCAATACATCAGAATTTCATTCAAATAAGAAGGGTAAACAATCCAAATACATAGCATCAATGACATCTGGAAAGGCAATCCGCAATTACATTCTCTCTCCCTTTCACATGTATAATATGTAAATCATATTCCTGCAACATTAGACTCCAATTTAACAAGCGTCGATTTCGACCTTTCATCCTATGCAAAAACACCAATGGGTTATGATCAGTATAGACATTTACATGGTCTACAGCTGTACACGTGTACACATCGAAATGTTGCACTGCCAAAATTAAGGCCAAGGCTTCCTTTTCTATAGTTGAATAAGACACTTGGTGTCTATTTAATTTTTTTGAGAAATACGCAACAGGATGCTCTACATTATCATCATCCCTCTGTAATAGAACTGCTCCAATGGCTTCATCACTAGCATCTACTGCTAATGCAAACGGCTGACTAAAATCAGGGGATTTCAGGATGGGAGACTGACATAATAAAGCCTTCAATTTGCCAAATGAGCTTTTACATGCTTCATCCCAAGAAAACTTTCTGTCTTTTTTCAACAGATCAGTTAAGGGCGTGGTAACCTCTGCAAAATTCTTACAAAATTTTCTATAGTATCCAGCCATTCCCAAAAATCTTCTAAGACTCCTTTTATTTACGGGCGGAGGAAACTGCAGAATAGTCTGGATTTTAGCCTGGAGAGGGGCTACTTTACCCTGCCCAACAACATATCCTAAATAGGTCAGAGTACCATGTCCAAATTCACTCTTTGACAAGTTTATAGTTAAATTCGCATCGGAAAGTCTTTTAAATAATTTCTCTATCGCTGCGAGATGTTCCTGCCATGTTTCATTCCCCGTTACCACATCGTCAATATAAGCATCTGTGTCACTCAGTCCCTGAATAACCCTGTGCATCATTCTTTGGAAAGTAGCTGGGGCATTTTTCATCCCAAATGGCAAAACATTATATTCATACAATCCTGAAGGGGTTACAAAGGCAGAAATCTCTCTCGCTCTCTCAGTCAAAGGCACACACCAATAACCCTTTAACAAATCAATCTTTGTCACATACTTGGCCCTTCCAACTTTATCTATGCAGTCGTCAATTCTTGGGATAGGATAGGCATCAGATCTACTAATTGCATTCACTTTCCTATAGTCTGTGCAAAACCTAACAGCTCTATCAGGTTTTGGTACAAGTATACATGGGGAACTCCAGTCAGAGTGAGATGGTTGAACAATATTATTTTCTAACATATAATCAATTTCTTTCTTAACCAATTCTCGCCTCTGAGGATTTATCCTATAAGGATGCTGCTTAATGGGTTTGGCATCCCCAACATCTACATCGTGGGAAATGAGAGTAGCTCTCCTTGGTACATCGGCAAACAAATCTTTATATCTAACAATCAAATCTTTCAACTGTTCTCTTTGACATACTTCCAAATGATTTAATTTACCATCAATATTCTGTAAAATCTCAGAATTTGACAACTTAGGGGATATCACATCACGTCTGAGATGTACATCTTGAGTCTCTTCTTGTGACTCCATATCATTATCTACTTCATTCACTACAGCAACAATCTCAACTGGCTTTTCATGATACATTTTCAACATATTAATATGACACAACTGTGTACTCTTTCTCCTATCTGGAGTTTTTATAATATAATTGAAATCATTAATTTTTGTCTCAATTTCACAGGGTCCATAAAATCTAGCCTGGAGAGGATTTGACTCCAGGGGAAACAAAACAAGGACCTTATCTCCAGGTTTAAAACTTCTTGTCCTGGCCTTCCTGTCATACAAAAATTTCATTTTCTCTTGGGCACATCTCAAATTCTCTTTTGCTAATTCACAAGCCTTATGCAGTCTGTCTCTAAACTTCTGCACATAATCTAATACATTCATTTGAGGATCATCACCGATCCATTTTTCTTTTAACAGAGCCAACGGCCCTGGAACATTATGTCCAAACACTAACTCAAAAGGACTAAATCCTAGTGATTCTTGAACTGACTCCCTAGCTGCAAACAACAGCAAATGTATTCCTTCGTCCCAATTTTTCTCGCTATCATAGCAATATGTTCTCATCATATTCTTTAAAGTAGCGTGGAATCTCTCTAAAGCTCCCTGAGATTCTGGGTGGTACGCAGACGACTTAATTTGTCTTGTCCCCAGTTCACCAATAACTTGTTTAAACAATCTCGACATAAAGTTACTGCCCTGATCAGATTGTATTTCTTTGGGCAATCCAAATAAAGTAAAAAACTTTACTAGAGCTTTCACAATACTCTGTGTCTTAATATTTCTAAGAGGAATCGCCTCAGGAAATCTAGTGGATGTACACATTATGGTTAATAAATATTGATTTCCTGAGCTGGTCTTTGGCAAAGGACCATAGCAATCAACGATAACCTTAGAAAAAGGCTCCCCACAAATTGGAATTGGCTGTAAAGGGGCCATTCTTTTTCCAGCCTTTGGTTTTCCTACCATTTGTATTACAAAAATAAGCCACATCCTTGTTAATTCCTGGCCAAAAAAAATGTCTCATTATCCTATCATTTGTTTTCCTTATACCCAAATGGCCACCCAGAGGTAAATTATGGGCCATGGCAAGTATCTCGTGCCTATATGGTTTTGGAACCACAACTTGATAAACAACCGCCCACTCTTCCGTTGCGCGGACATCAATGGGTCTCCATTTTCTCATAAGTACTCCATCTTTTATGAAGTACCCTTTTGGTACTTTATTAAGTTCTTCGTCGCTCAGAACTTGATCCTGCAATGGCTGTAAGCTAGGATCTAAGCCTTGTTCTTTAATTAAATGATAAATTCTTATCTTCCCGCATAACATCGGAATGACTGACATCTTCATGTAATATGGATCCTAGAAAAGTATTAGAAAGATCATAAGAATGATCTACATTGGATTCCGTCGACCTATCTTCTTTACAAATCTCTTCACTGTCATCTGACTGCTCTTTCTTTTTAGCCATAGCTCGAGTCACCGCACATGAAGGATATATGTTTGTATCTTCACTTTCGTCATCAGTACTAGGTTTTGAAGTCAACTGCACAGTAGGTATCACTTCACCGGCAAGATCATTTCCCAACAATAGAGATACTCCCTCTATTGGCAAACCAGACTTAAGTCCAACTACCACTCGACCTGTTATAAAGTCTGACTTCAAATAAATTTTATGCAAAGGTACAGAGCTAAAGACTCCCTCTATACCCTGTATAAGACTAACTTCTCCAGTATTTGAATCATCATTAAAATCTAGAACATTATCTAACAGGAGGGACTGGGAACATCCAGTATCCCGCAATATTTTTAATGGTATGGGGGTGGAATTTTCCCCAAGGGACACTAGACCCTCTGACACAAATGGCAGAAACTCTTCCCTTATGGTCTCTAACTTCACTGGGTTACGAGGCTGTGGAGCGTTTATAACTTTCGGTCTTCCCACAAAAGCTATAGGGCCAGTCTTCTTTTTTCCAAGAGCACGACAATCCCAGCTTCTATGGCCCAATCTCCCACAGTTATTACATCTTGATCCCTCGTTCCTCCAATCTCTTCTCTGGAAATGATAATCTTTCCCACTAGGACCAGGTCTTCTCCCATCGAAACTACTGGATCTCCGCGGGAATTCAATCTTGACTCCCCTCGGATCGCCAGCAATATCATTTACGGACCTCCTATCCTGAACTATACCCGGTCTACTGAGCCCAAATCTACTTCTATGAGTTAATGTAAACTCGTCAGCCAGTTTTGCGGCATCTTGCAACGTCTTTGTCTCTTTCTCATTGAGGTACGTCTTTATTTCATCACGGATTCCCGTTTTGAAGTCCTCTAGTAATATGAGCTGTTTAAGCTTTTCATAATCTTTACATACCTCCATCGAGGAACACCATCTCTCAAAAAATACCTCTTTTTCATGAGCAAACTCAATATAGGTTTGACTGTCAATTTTTTTATAATATCGGAACTTTTGCCGATATGCTTCAGGCACTAATTCATACGCTTTTAATATTGCGTCCTTCACACGGTCATAATCCCCCGCGTCTTCCATGGAAAGGGCCGAAAAGGTCTGTTGTGCTTTACCCCTTATTACACTCTGTAACATTAATGGCCAATGTTGTTTGGGCCAGTTCAGACTAAGGGCCACCTTCTCAAAATGTTGGAAGTATTTATCCACTTCCCTCTCATTAAAGGGGGGAACCAATCTTACTTCTCTACTCGCTAGAAAACTTGGTTCATGTGATCTACTAGTAATACCCAATCTGGCTTTTCCTAGCTCATGTTGTCTTTCCCGTTCTTTTTCTTGTCTTTCTTTATCTTTCTCTCGTGCCTCGTGTTCTAGCTTTTTCTGCTCTAACTCGATCTGCATCTTCTCTTGCTGTAACTCAATATTAACTTCAGTTACTGATGCTATGGTTTCAAACTGAGCTAGGTCGTTTTCTTCGAACACATCATCATCCACATAATACTCAGCAATATATCTCGATATTTCTGCTTTTCTTAAGCTAGCTTTCACATAATCGAGTCCTAATCTCTTACTAATCGTCAATAACTCCGGTTTCCTGAAGGTTAACAACTCCTCCGGTCTCGGTGACGTTAGAAAGGTATTTATCTCCATGGCCGCTGGTCTGACTTACAAAAATATGTCTACAACTTGGAAAACACTCGTTTGTGTCCTAACAGTTTATATCCCGGACAATTCACGTCCTATTTATTTACGATCAGATCCCGGACGATTCACGTCCTAACAGTTTATAAAAGATCAAATCAATTTCATATCAATTTCAAATCCCGGACGAGTTAGATCCTATCAATTCAAATTTCACATCCCGGACGAATTATATGCGTCCTATTTATTTACGATCAAATCCCGGACGAGCCCCCAATTGTCACGATCACGTGCATGAAGATGGTCACGACCACGTGTGTGATGAGTACCTAACTTATTTACCTTTCAAACCCAGCTAACAAGCCAAGCAAGCAGACCAGCGATCAACGGACACATGGAGTGAGATTTAAATTAAACGATATTTAATTATAAATGCATGACAAAACTTATGTCAAAACATTCAACTCATGATAATCACATACATAATCACAAAAACAGAGATACTTCAAATTTACTCTTGGGGATCATGGCTATTATCTATTCCCCGTTTCACATCTAGATCTAATCCCTCTGTCTATAAACTTAACTACGTATACTTAATAGTCTCTGTCAACAGCTGCCCTCCTCGTTGATGCAGTTTCACTTCTCCAGAGTTCACACAATCCTTTCTAGATCTTTAATTTCGACGATAAAAGGGGAAACAGACGCCCCTGGCTTCACACAAATAAGAACACACAGTTCACACCCGCCATCGTAGATTACTTGTTCCTTGAGGAGTTCTCGACATCCCGTCCTCAAGACTCTTCAACTTGCAAACACACTGCACACCGACGGTTCACACCCGCCATCGTAGATTCACGAGCTTCTGATGGGTTCCCATCCTATCATCAGAACTCCTCACTTCTGGTCCCCATGGCACGACCTTCCACTTGTCGCCCGGACCGATAAATTCTTCTTATTGGGAATAAATGTGAACATCATGGATCCCTCACACACCTAACACTTCTGGTCCCCACTGGCACGACCTTCCACTTGTCGCCCGGACCGATAAATTCTGCGTCTTCCTTTAGGAATGAATAACTTGGGAACCTCGTGTGTCGAGCTTCTCCTCTACTTATACTCCCGAGGTTTTTGCACACGCGACTAGTTTAAAGCGAGTCGTGTGTATCTATCCACGCTCGTCAACAATGTTAAAAACCGTGTTTTCCCCTGCTAAGCTCACCCCCCTAGACTCGTGGCGCACAAGGCCACCGACCTTCCTCGTGATATTTAATCTTTCATGCTCGACAACAACTTTAAACTCCCCTTCTCCCCTACTAAGTTTACCCCCCTCTATACTCGTGGCGTACAAGGTCATCAACCTTAATCGTGACAGCATGAAGACCTGTGTGACAGTTGCTGCTCTATTGTTTATACATGTATATGCAACTCGTACACTGAATCTCTTTACCCTGATCTTTTACAAACACCAGTGATAATCAGATGTAATCAGACACCATTTTTTTTGTTTGAGGACTGAACTGCCAAATTCATGTAAATTAAATTAATGGACAAAAAATTTGATATAGCAAAGTGGAACATTCTGTGTATTCTGTACATTGCAAGATTTAATTTCCTGTCAATCTTTACCAAAGGCAAATCTAGGGCTGAAGGCCAGCAGCTTCTGGATAAAATATTATAATCTGTAGATAATTTAAATCTGTAAGTGTCATCCATAAGACAACAGAGGAATGTTGTAACAATGCAAACTGGAATCCGACACTATGTCCTTTTTTTTTTCTTTCTATTGTTTTTATTTCCTAAGATTTATGGGGTAAAGAGGGGAAAAATGCAGTTTTGTGCACAACAGGAGGAGAAATTTACATCTTCTTTCACAATCCAAGGTTGTCATCGCTGGTTTAAACAGAAGTGTCCGATGTCACGAGCGAGTGAGCGAGGGTCAATAAGTGCGGGGAAGGGGACTTGAAGCGTGCGTGTTGTGAGTGAGTTGAGGCTTAGACGAGGCAAGATCTGAGTAGTCAGATCACTGCAAGCCGAAAAGTCCAAGGGGACAGACGTGAAGAGAGCAGTCGGGAGTTTGTTGTGTATTCCAGTGATGACTGGTAGGTTGAACTATAAGGATTGATAATTATGATGATTGATGTACTATATTCTCCTATGACCATGATGTAAATAAGTTATATGTGAGGAATGTGAAAGTCAGTGATTACTGCGTATAGAGATGTGCACAATGAGCGATAGATGTAAGTTAGGATCATGGATTCGTAGCGAGTCTGAGTACTGTGTAATACGGTGGAGGTGTGTTACTGTAGAGAAGTGCAGATGTGTGGTGAGTGAAATGTGGACTGTTGTGTGTACGCTTGATGGTTCGTAATGAGTGGTGACGTGGATAGTAATTGTATGGTGTTATAGAGATGTAATGTTATTCTTATAGGTGTCGGGATCGGGCAGTGAGGCTACCCGTGGTGGAGAGACTAGTGCAGGGGATAGGCCAGCATAGTGAGATGCATGGGTTGGGCAGAAGGCTACCCACAGGCCAGCTTGAGTGAAGCTGTCGCGCAGGACAGCGAGGGCACATTAGTCGTGGCAGTCTGGCCACAGGCAGGGACGTTATGAATTGAGATATTAATGTGATATTAAGATATTGATGTGATATTGAGATATTGAGGTGAGATTAAGATATTGAGGTTAGGTTGAGCAGGAGCCAGTAAGATAGGCCGCAAGTGGTACATACATTGATGTGAGGCTGAGGCCGGAGTATATTTAGATAAGTAACTATCGGGTTGTGGACCCAGAGATCGAATGAATGTTGGGAATAATGACCATTGGATGGTGTTTGAATTGAATAATGTAACGTATGTAATTGCACGTATATCTTTATCTGTATGTATAATAAATGTGTGAGTCTGTTTGGTTGTTCTGTTAAGTGTTATACTTGTTCGTTCGTGATTGTTGTCCTGTCATAATCAGTACATCTCCCAGTCTGGGATTTGTTACATCCGAGTTGTGCGTAAAATCTAGTAAACTTTTCTTTATTGTTGTGTCGGAAGAAATTGCATGTCGTACTCTTGAATTTCATGTTTGAAGGGTGGTTTGTTTTAAAGAATGTTACTTGTACGTACGTCCCCCAAGTTTTTTGCACTAGGGGTACGTATTTTAAAGCCTTTTGTGACTCCAGAGCTCCTCCCAAAATACTCCTAACAACAGCCTTAATTAATTATTGTTCCAGATTTTCTTTTTGTTTTCCTTCTGTTTTTTGGTTCAAAGGGAAGGGGGCACGGTTAGAGATTCAATAAGATTTAGGGTTAAGGATAAGGATGGGGTTAGGGATAGGTATGTATACATATGGTCCCTAGCGCAAAATGCTTAGGGTGCACACGTAGTTATAACAACGGCCTGTTCTAAAAGCTCAAAGTTATTCATGCTTTCAACAAACATAGTTGTGTGTGTGTGTGTGTGTGTTGGGGAGGGGAGGTTTGGTGGTGTGCTGCTGTGGTATGCCACAAGGGAAAAGACAATCAGACATACAACAAAACAACATAGCCCATAGCAAACAATAAAAGTGCATTGCGCTGAACTTACAATTGTCATTTTCTCTTGGTTCATTCGTCTGGAAGAAAGGAAAGGTGAATTCTGTCCTCCACTTGGAGGAACCTGAGTAAGGTCTTATTGTGAGACTCAGGTCTTGTGGCAAAATTCCTGATGTGTTGGAGACACCATCAAATACAACAACATGGCGCATTTTATTTGAGTTTGCCCGGTAATACAGCAAAGCACTGTCCTCTGAGTCAAATCCTTCCAATCGAACTTCTGAAAGCAAAAACATAAGAAAAATTCTGCTTCGTTTAATGCCATCATTCTAATGACAAAAGTCATCGTAACTTCACTAACTACGTGTAACAATTCTGACAGCTTAGGAATCTTCACCCTTACCTCAGAGCCTAACCCCAGCAACAAGAATAGACATGTAAGTAAACCAAGAGTGTAAGTAACGGTCAGCACAAAATATTCTCTGAACAACTTGGTGAAGCTCCCTAAAGTCCTTTGTTGTAATCAAACCTTTATATCATTTCTAATTATCATTACTTTCAAGATTTCTCTTGCATTTGTTTTAGATGGTCTTATTGTGAGTAAAAAGAGTTTACAAACAAATACTTAATGTCAGTTTAAAAATACTTACTACCTGCAGGACGCACAATTTCTTGTACAGACTCCATAATTTGATCTGTCTCTGCTGACTTTGGAACATACCCAATTATCTTTCCGCCAAACACACCAATATCAGATGCTACATTTTTGCTGTTGTAGTATGTGGGTACACTGATTTCATCGGGTTCTACCAGCGTTCGAATAATCACAAAGAGAACAGCAAAAGCAATGGGCAGCAAGACTTCAAAGATGGTAACACAAATTCTGCGTCTCTGAAGAAGCCAGTTCTTCCACAAAAGTAATTTTACCTGCCTAGCAAATCCCATGATGCAGTTGTAAAATCTAAATAACTCTGACTGGGTCTGCAAAGTCTGAGAATGAGAATTCTTCAATGTTTACTTCAAGGAATATTTTATCTATGTCAGAATGACATGCACTGTTTCACCAAGCGTTTTTTTTATTCCTCTGTCATGAATATCTGCAAGAGCCAGCTGTTTGATCCAGCTGTAGCCTTGAAACTGGTGAATTCACGGTGTGACTTCTTGTCTGTCTTGTTCTCTTTGGCTGAATAACAGCTTGTTTTGTATTGCAAAATTTCTTATTTTCTGGCACTGAACTGCCTCACAAACAATGGAGGATGACTGTCTAGCTTGCAAATCTGGATGCAGATAAATCTGTATGCTTTTGAATTTGATGCATTCCTACCTGGCAAAAAAAAATTAAAAAATTGCACACATAAATATCAGAGCAGTTTCACTTGGGTCTTTGACTCTATAGTTTATGAATACCTGTACAGGTGGAGTGTATCAGATTTTGAGCTGTGCAATGCTCAACTGTTGCACTGACTTGCTCAAGCCTGAAAATTTCACTGCAAGGGTGCACTGATAAAAGGACGGATGTGTTGACAATGATGTCATAAAAAATGAAATCTGGGTGGTTCTCTATGCATGGATTAATGTGGTAATTTGAATGGCATAACTTACTTTATGAATTGCAGTGACTGCCAACTGTTTAGACTCGTGTAAAAATTAAATAGATATGAAGTCTCCTGAAGCCTGTTGGTGTCTGCAGGAATCAGTGGCCCCATCATGAACTATGTGTAACTGGTCACACTGTGATGCAGGCCTTATGCGTCGGTGCAAAACGCTACCCGTTATTCGTGAACTTTGCGTAAGCCTACACCCATGTGTAAATGGTTCGTGACTTTACACTTTCTCCGAGGACGATTAAATCAGTTATGCAATGTGTAACAAGATTGGGAAAGAGGCATCCGCTAGAAATAGACAAAGATAGTACTTAACTAATATTTTATTCCAACACACAACTTCACGGGCCAAGGAAAAAAACTGAATTTCACCTCACCCTCAATCTCTATAGTAAGTTAGTTCTGTTTTGATCGGCGTTTTCTCCTGGCAGGGATTTGCCGATACAAATTCTGTGCGCACACAATGTCAATTTTTTGTTACAGCGATAAGTGGCAATTGACGCGTATTACATGGAAAGGTAGATGTAACTTCAGTTCATGCATACCGACAAAATTTGAGTTTACACCAAGGCTGCCATGAGCACCACGTACTAAGCCTGCACCATGGTGCAAAACAATTGGATTTACACCAAGTTCATGAATACAGCCACAAGAGAATGAAAAATAGCCAGGCTTATTCGCAATCCACATTAATTATGAAAAATCATTGTTTAAAATTTGATTTCCATTTTTATTTCTAACTAGCAACTGTCTCATGCAATGAACAGAAGCAAATTTTTTAAAGGAAGTAATCTGGAGCAATCTAGCAATGATCAATTTCCCCATGACACTGAAAAATTGTAAAATCCTGAAAATAAAACAGACCGATTCCCAATTTAGTGAGCGGTGCTGGTTAAAAAGACATCAGAAAAAAAAAATTCCCCAGCGAGGGATCAAACACACAGTCTGCGGATTGAAAAAAAGTGAAGATGCTATTGCTGGTCACTGGGTTTTGAGGCCTTTGGTTTCAGAGGATTTCTGCCCTTGGCATTTGCACCTATTTACTTTGTTTTTGATTTTACTTGTTCTGGATTTTTTTGTTGTTGCCGTATTTGTATTTTTGCAAGTTGTATTCTTGTTTGATCCCAATTTGAGGGGGGGTTTAGATTTTAATTCTTTTAGTGTGCCCGAGCAGCGGCCTTATTAGGCTGCTCTTCTTGATTTCCAACTGCCAAGGTATCTTTAACATGTGCAACGTGCACATTGGCCCTCAGAGTATTTCATCCTTGTCCAAAAAGACTAGGTGCTCGATCCCACGTACCATAGTCACTAGGAAAGGGGACACGTTAGTCTAGAGGCAAGGTGCTCGCCTCACAAGCTGAAGGTAACGGGTTCGATTCCCGGGCAGTGCACTGTGCAGGCAGGTTGGAAATTTATGGGAATTTCCTGTCCCTGATCCTATGGTTGGTGGGACCTTGTTAAATGAAGGTAGGCCTACTCTTCTAAAGACAACAAAACCAAGAAACCCATATCAGCGAATAAGACCAGAATTTTGCAAAGAAGTAACCACTGATACACTGTAGACTGCATTGCATGAAGTCGCTCTCATTAACCGATGATTTCCGAACCAACTTTGTACGAGATCTAGATCTAGTTCCATTCCAACTTATTCTAAACTGCTTGGGAATGTTTCTCACACTGAAGTTGTTTTCTTTATGTGTGCTTGAATGCAGAAAACACGATGACAGCGTGTAATGTGATGTGTTTACAGTTGTGACAAATTTAAGAGTGCTATGGCGAGTGGAAGTGACAGTAGGTCTAGATATAAACTATGATAAGTGTAATGGACAATCACTGGTGTGATGGATATTTTGCTGATCTTCTGTATAAACTATATGGGTATTATGACTCTTTGTGAGTAAATAAATGAGCACGTTTGCTGCACAGTAAAAACAAAATATTATATATTCAGTTCCACCACCCATCACGTTTTCAACAATGTAGCCTACTGTTGGGTATTACATTATATGTTTTCCTTATTCAATTTCAAACATTCTCATATATGTGGGTATAAAAACTTCAAGTTATATCACTGTGCAAAATGATTAATTCCATCAAATTTCAAATCACGGTAAAAATATCAATTGTGAATGAGTTAATAAATAAAGTCCAAAAATGCTTCTACAATATAGATCTAGATCTAGATCTAGATCTTGATACTTCCATAAAAATTGCAAGCCGAACACATGGTGTACAGTGGAGAAGTCATTCCGAAGTCCTCCCGAAAACCATTTTATATCTAGGCTACTGGTCTAGGTTCATGCTTGAGCAACTTGTGAAATATTTTGACTGCGGACCGTGTTACACTGCAATGGCACAGTCCAACTTACCTGTCTCGCAGATCTGATCTTGATCTAGAATCTAGATCTAGATCTAGATCTAGAATCTAGATCCAAATACCACACCCTGCAAAATTTCAATGTTCAAAAGCTGTGGACTCATGAAATTACCACACACATTTTCTCCCATGTAGACAACAGATCTTGAGATCAGATCTAGCCTATCAAGAATCTATTGAATCTAATCTGGATCTTCACTCCAGATCTCTCTAGACTAGTCTAGACTCTAGATCTATAGATCAGTTTTAGTGTTTCTGTGGTTCTTATAATATTTCGTCAATTTAGTTTGATATGAATTCCAAAAATGTTACAACTGTTTCCTGACCCTCTAAGACGAATAGTCATGTGAAAGCCAGGATTAGATAACACTTGTTATCATAACAGTCCACGCAGCCTAAGTGTAACATCGCGTGGAATCATCTTGCTGTTGACTGTAAAGGTAAAGGCAACGGGGAGCGGGCTGTCACGTGCAGCAAGCTATCATGTGCCTGTTCCAGAAATAGCCAATGTCAAACAACCAGGAAACAACTCAAGACCTCGTGACCGGTGACGTTTTTATTGTACTATCATAATATATTAATATTAGAGCCTGTGGTATCACGTCTGAGCTAGGAGGTCTAGATTACTGGGGAAACCCTCATGAAACCTGTGGGGCGCAGCAGGTTTGGCACAAAGTTGGAAGTGTGGCCGAAAAAAACCCAAAAAAACTAGGCCCCTAGTATTACTCGAAGTCTCGCCACACAGCCTGAAAACAATAGGCCTACAATGATAGTAATTCCAAAATGAATGAAAACTGGAAGTCGGGGAAATGGCAGCATTATACTTATGTAGCCTAATCATATTATTTCAACTCTTTCCCAGATATTGTTTCACTATTACGACATAAACTGGCGAAGTATACGAGAGCTTGTTTAATTTCTTTTATTTTAAAAATGTTTTTTTGGAAAATATAAACCGTGGTATGATTATCCTTCCCTGCTGTATAAAACTTTTTTTTTTCCATTTCAACAGGGAACTCTGAGGAAAGTAAACTAACAGGGCCGCGGGGATTAATAAGGGGACAGAGGTGGTAATTAAATGATCGTGTTGGATGGTTAATCATAATCTGCATATGTCGATCAGGTTCTCGAAATTAAGTAGACTTTGTTTGTGAAAAAAAAAATAATAATAAGCTGACGTACGCTTTTCGGGAATTATTTAATTTTTTTTTCTAGGTGCAATTTTCTGAAATTTGGCATATGACATGACACTGGATTGTCTTAATTAAGAGAATGTGAATTTTAGAACTTAATTCCCATTATGTCTAAATATTGTCCTGTCTCCAATTAGAAAGTTGAGGAGATATACAGCCTGCAGTCCCTGCACTGTTCCTGTTTGAGTGCGCGGCAGTGCTCACCGCTTTTGGATGGAGATATAACTGAGCGAAGTTCGCAGGAGTGCTGAGCGGTACACGCAGTGTTATGTTTAGAGAGCCACCAGCCTGGTGCCTGAACCAGTCTTGTTCTGTTTCACTCCTAAAACAATTACTTCTGTGGCACCATCTTTCCGTGAACAATCACGCTGGTCGCAGGACAAAACCAAATTACGTAATTATTGTTCACCGTTTAGCAATGGCAATTGTTATAATGTGAAATAGGCAACTATACGCGCCCCTCGCAGCACCCGCTCTGTAAAACTTTTAAATATTTATATGTAGACAGTTTAAGTTTAATGAACACAAGGACAGAAAGAGAAAAGGGAGGCGGGGGCGGGGGTAAACTCGCGGTATCACAATGGAAAAAACCTGTGCAATTAAGGCAGTTAATTGTTTTAGGGCTCTAAGCAAATTTTCGAAATAATCGGTCCTCCGGTAACAGTTATTCCCAAATAAAAAAAATAAAAACACACACACGTTTAGTTGTTGTTTTCACGAAACGAACTGCAACTATATGGCCTTTATATTATAAGTATATGCTACATCTGAACTCGTTTGACTTTAAGCACAATGCCAACTTACAGCACACACATGCTGGACAGGAATGAATAAACAATAATTTGTATTTAAAGTATTTTCAGCAACACTGTGGCAGACACAAAAGGTAACGTACACACTACACGACTTCTTCTTTTGTAGGCCTATGTGAAGACCCGCAGCGTTGTGTAGCACAATCAGTGACACACCTTTGAAATTTGTGGCTACGACATGTCATGCGGCCTTCCATCATTGTATAGTACTGTATGGCATTCAATGCAGTCACACGGGCACACACACGTACACACACACTTAAACACACACGTGCGCGCGCACATAAGAGACTTATATAAGCTCCATGCTCTATTCAGCTTGGATAAACACACACACAGGCGTTGTGTGAGGTTTTATGTAAACTTATTAAATTTCTTTCAATAAGTATGTGGTAATGAAGTATGCTTGATTTTATTAACTTTATTTTTAGCAAATGAAGTTGTTATAAAAGCCTGGTTTCTAATGAAAATCAAGTCAAATATTCTATGTAAATGTCACTTTGACTTGTGCATGGACATTATCGCTCTTCTTATGGCCCCACGCTCGTACAATGGTGGGTGGGGGGGGGGGGGAGGGGGAGGGTTGAGATCAAGACAATGGGGGGGGGGGGGGTCAAATTTTCAAAATCGAGCGTAAGCATCTTATGGACAGCCCCTTAGGCCAACAACGCTGCCTTTGGGTGGGGGGGGGGGGAGGGGAGGGGTTATTAGCCCACTAATACTCAGGTTTGAGTGCAACATTTAGAGGAGAATATTGTTTATCCTTTTGAGAAGGTAGAAGAAGAAGGACCATAATGTGCGATTGTTGTTTTGTTTTTTTTGGGGGGGGGGAAGGAGGAGAGGGGGTTGACTGTTATTTTTCTGCGTACCAACAGTGATCATTACAGACGAGTCGGGGAATATTTGATTAATGAAATTTCTGGCAATAATAATTACAAGATGCTTGCCCTACCAATACAGATACCGATGCTCTGTAAGGATCACGACCTACGTCAAGTTTTAGGTAACGCGGTATGCGTACCAAAAAAAAAAAATCATTTCAATTTAAAGCGATGAATTTCCGGTGCGGAAACCAACACTTGACAGTTTCATGCAAGATGTTCATGTCAGCCCCCCCCCCCCCTTACCATTTTTATCAAACTCATCACGAATTTGAATTCTAAAAATGAAATAGGTTTACCTTCAGACAAAGCTAGGGTGGTTCACGCTTTCCATCGCCAGGCCGCTGAATAAGTGTGGGTGCAGAAAACACGTTGTATTTGACGAATCTTTAAGCACTCGCATTACAAAACTGGAGGATGAGACTTATTCAGACTAATACTTGAGTTGCCGAGTTATGTCTTTTCCCTGCTTTAGGGGGGTATCATACTTCGCCCTGTCAAACACAGTCAGCTGCTGGCAGACAAGAAGTGCACATCATAGTTTCCTAAATAATAATTAATTAGTAAATCCGCGTAGATCGTAGACCCTATCAAACTATAAGCTGCTCGTTCAGACACAGACAGCTTATGCCATTATTTATTTGGTGTACGTTTCCCTGGCAGCATCTGGCTGTCTGACCGGGCTTATAAGGCAGTCTATGATGCCCCAGCCAAGCTGACATGTCGGCTGTCACAGTCTGTAGTCTCCGCTGCACCGAATCACCTAGCCAGTGGCTATACGTACATAAAAAGTAAGGAAAAAACAGTGATTGGTTCAATGAATTTGTCGGGGTCTTGTCTGAATGATTTACAGTATTTTTGAACATGACAACGCCATCGCGATGGATGAAGGTGCATGTATTCGGATGAATTCACACAATGCCGCATTAGTTTTGATAATTTTACTGTTAATTATTTTTTATTTGTTTCACCAACAATTATAATGAGTTGTTTTGGTGGAACCGTTTTGGATGACGCCTCAGTGCGCGCGGTTGGTTCAATTATTTCTATATTATGTATACAATTTGCCATTTAATTTTTATTGTTTTTTGAGTTTTTCTTTGATATCTTGAATGATGAGTTAAGCGTTCGCTTTAAGACACTATCGTTGTTTTTATTTTTATTTTATTCTTGATAAAACCCTAGAGGTCTGTCAGTTCCACGGAAAGAATTAAATACTCGAAAGTGGGCGGGGTATTATGGCGACAGTTCCAAGTTTCTCCAACATTGCATTGTGATCTGGAGAAGGGGGGAAGGGTAGCCTCTTGTGTTAGATTTCTTCTAAACTGGTGAGTCAAACATGAAACATCCTGACCAAGACAACATATTTTTACAGAGACATTTTTATAGCGGGACACGGTGGTCTAGAGGCAAGGTGCTCGCCTCTCATGCCGAAGGTACCGGGTTCAAATCCCGATTGGTGCAGGCATGTTGGAATTTTGGGATTTTTCTCATATTTTTCTGTCCCTGTATGACCTATGGTAGGTAGGCCTATAGGTTCGAGCACCTCTTCTGGATAAGGACGAAGAATTCGGAGGACCCGTGTGCACATTGCGCGCGTTAAAGATACCTTGGCAGTTGAAATCGTGAAGAACAGGTTGTACAAGGCCGCCGTCAGGGCAAAATTCTAAAAATAAACTGATCCCTACCACGATAAGAAAAATAAAACAAGAAAAAGTGAGGCCTAAGTGTTGGATGAACTACGAGTGACTAATGTGGTTACTGCGTGGGTTCAATAGTAACTCCCTTAAGGATACACAGGATTAACAAACACAGGGTTCTGCTGGCAATCTTATTTATTGATAAATGCCTCAACATAAAGGTATCACTACCAAACAAAAAGGCATAGGAGAACCCTACCAAGCAAAAAAAACCCAACCAGCCATAAGCCAAAGTCTCTCTGCTACTGGCGCAACTGGACTAGGCCATGTTTTGGGCGAGGCGCGCCACGGCAGGCCGCCGCCGATCTATTGTACTGCAAGGTCCACTTGTGCTTCCTATTGTTGCGGCGTCTTTGATGGAGTCTACTGACCACTCGAACTGGCATCATCTTTATGAGCCAGCGCGGACGTCCGAGAGGGCTATTACGTAGTCCAGTGTTGGGCAAGTGAAAGGCTCGGACATTGAGTCCAGCCGAACAACATAACCGGTTAGGGTCCTAACACAATCGAATTTACAGTACGGTTAAAAGGGTGCACACAAAAGTCAATTAGATATCCCAGTAAACTGCAGAAATTACTCTATGGTCCCCTCCAGCTATAATTAAATAAATTTGACCCAGGTTGGAATTATCGGGGATAACATGCGCCTAACTCGTGGTTTACTTTAAATCCGAGATCCTCTTATTAATTATTTCAATAGGACCTGTGCATCAAAGTACAATGAAATTGGTACCAATATAAAGTAGAAACGCGCTGCTAAAATTCTAACTGACTATAAATACCAGAAACCCGGTAATAGTTTTAATATAAATTTTCAAAGTGCCAGGACTAACAACATTTGCCAGATTTGTGTGGGATATTTCAGTCCATTAATATGACGTATCTCCGTTGATAACAAACGTTATCATAAATACCTATATTGTACCGATAGGGTATTGTCTACTCTCAAAAATGAATTCGGGTTCCCGTCTTTCTGTCGGTGGATAACAACGAAGGAGCGAGTTGTAAGAAACTTAAAGCCATGATATAAGAGTTGGAAGCCCGGTGGTCAACATTTCCAACTGACCAATCAAAATGCGCGCTTTTCACCGTGATGTGAATAACGGGTCCCGCGCTAGTATCACAAGGGAAATAATCCAATTAATGGTACTCGGCCAAGTGTCCATAAACTACTATGAGTGGCCGTCCCTCACTCACGCACTAGAGTTACCATGAAAGCACATATTGAAAATAGAAAATCGTTCATCCTCTCACATTAGGGCAGCGAACCTCCTAAAAGAAAGACCCAAACACAACTCATTTTTACAGATTCAAGAACATTAAAATTTGTTCATTAGTTACAGGAAAGGAGGTCACATTATTATCCAATATCATATACGTGCACGTTTTTATTGATCTTAGTGAGAAGGCGTAGGGACACTGTTTTCCCGTACATGCTTTTCCGGCTTTACTGCAAGTTGGAACAATGATGGTCTAGATCTAGTGGACATCTTCACTTCACTAAGTCTTGATCATCTCAGCAATGGAGGCAATCTTCGCAACAAGCTGAGGTGGTTTGACAAGAATCAAACTGGTAATAATTATGGATTTGCATAACAGTAAAAGTGAAGCCAGGTTAGGTCAACCTCCATGTAAATCTCGGCTCTGTACTTTGTGAACTGTTTCGCAACAGAGCACGGGTAATCAATCACAAAGTGGCGTTTGTCTGAGTGGAGACGTCGGGCTGATTGGTTGAGTGAATACCTGCGAGCCAACCAAAACCAGTCACCTGCCAGTTTATTCAACATTTTTTTGATGAGCTTGACAAGGCAATGGTTATCTAAAGTTTATCAATACGCATTTCCTGTTATACAATGGTTGTCTCACACCATACTGTACTATCTGTCCTGAGCTCGGGTCGTGTGGACTGTGACGATGACAAATCTCATCGAGAATACATGACTGAGTTCGGCCATTGATAAATTTACAGTCATTATCTTGTGATCATTTTTTAATTGCTTTCAGTTTATCGAGCAATGACAAATGAAGTGTTGCATGGCAGACCAGAGCTCCAATTCATGAGAACACAATGATAATAGATTCTATTATTATTATTAACTCTCATCGTCCACCCACTCTCAAATAACCCGAGCTCCCCGCCCGTTCCAACACCCTCCAGCTGATCTGCTGAAACAATACGTTTTTGTTTGTTATATCGTTGTTTTTGTTGGTATTTGTTTTTGCAGTTGTCACGACAGGCTGTACATTACTGTCAGAACGCGTGATGGTGGATACAATAAACGTTTAATTAATGTATCTTCTGCCCCTCGAACAGCCTAAAGGCTACTGCAGTGACTAACAATGACATAAGGGATCATCTCAGCAAAACCATCGATACGTTGTTTTTTGTCCCTTTTTGTCAGGTCATGATTAAAATTCACTTCAATTACTCGTACTGTTGTGAGGGAAATATTTATACAAAACTGTTTCAAAATCGCGCATGCCTCTGTTATTTAAAATGCAAGCGCGTCGTTCCTAAAATATGTGGATTGGACCAACAAATAAACAAAAAAACGGGGCCCGGGGGAGGGGGGGTGGCTGAAATGGTCAACAAAGAGAATGTCAAAGGTAACTTCTAAACAATAACAACAACATATAAATAATTTTTTATTCTTGTTGTGTGTGTGTGTGTGGGGGGGGGGGGGGGGAGTCGAGGGGGAGGACGTGTTGGAATGTCTAGTGTCACTGACACTGCTTGCTATATGGAATTTGGAATCCAAAGGCGAAGCTTGCAGTGGCTCATGTAAGTAATAATTAATTTGCTTGTTTAGAGCTCAAATACACAGAACAACAACAAAAATGGTGTGCTCCAGGGCACTGAACTAAAATTAGAAACAGGATTGACATGAGATCAATTCATCATGCTGCCACTCACACACATTAACAAAACTTAATCTTCTCTCACCATGAAACCTCCGAGACCAAAAGGACGCCATTCAGTTTCAAAGAATGTTTAGGACTAAACAATTCAGTTTTGATTCTATTTTTAAATGTGGATCTATAATCTCACCCAACCTGGTGACAAAGCTAATGTTGTCCCACAGTTCAGGCCTACCAATAAAAAAAAAAGCCTTTAAACGGGTACGTGTATTTATTTTATGGTTCTCATTTCTGTAGAAATGAAATAGTTAGGCTAAAGGAAGTAAAGGAAGAACACAACACATGTAAAGACTACGCATTTCCCCCGTGACATTTGGAAGATCTCTCCTGTCAGTCAAGTTCGAAGGTCACCTCGGTTAGGCCCATCCTAACACTGTAAAGGCAAAATTTGCAGCTTCCGTAACTGATTCATTATAGATCTCCGCATTTCATATAGTAAGTATAGCAAATATAGCATTATTATGGTCCTGCTTGCACCGACACAGGCTGATAACAGATAAAAAATATTATCATGATTGCCTATCGGTTATCTGTGAAAAAAATTTAAAGGGCTCCGATTGGAGGAAAGCGTAACTTGTATCAAATGATCAGTCATTCACCTCTAAGCATAGGAGACAGGATTGCCTACACACAGAGGCCTATGTAATGTTTCGGGGGATGATTTAGCCTGCTCAAATTCTTTGTGTGTCAAGGATCATTTCTCCCAAATCTAAAATTGCTATCAGCTAATGAAATTTATGGTAACAATACACTTTGTTGTGTAATACACAAACACCCACACACCTCACACACACATGCATGCACACACATAGAAACAATATAAAACTAATGATGAATAACAATTAACTAAATGAATTAAAATCCATTTTTATTCAGAAAGAAAAAATACCAAAAAAGGAATTCATTTTGAAAGTTGTTGACAAAATTTTAAAAAAAAAATGCAAAAAGTGCAAATGATTTGATCATGACTAAAGAAACGAAAAACCCGAACAACCAAGACAAACAAAAATTTGTTAAGTAGACAAAAAAAAAAAAAAATTGACATGAAATTATCCTGAGAAACAAATAATCACAAATTGAAATATTTTGTAGAGGAATGTACAAGACACAATGATTAGTGACAGATATCCAGATTTCTATTCCATGTCATCCAGGAAATTCTGGGCATTTATTACTGTTTATATTTGCAGGGACTTCTTTTTTCACAGGATCCGTGTGGTCCTCTCTTCTTGTCACCCTTAAAATGTTGTAAAAAATGATTTTTAAAAAGTTGGTTACTCTGAAATCCTGGCTTACCATAGGCCTTATAGTTGCTTTGCTCACTATCATGGACTTATGAGACATTTTGTTTGTTTTCAGTCAATGGCACACTCTTACTAAAGATGCATCCAGGCCTGAAAATCTTCCTGGCTGAATTGATTTCAGGTAAAATTCCTAAACTCTGTCTGACAGGGAAAATCTGCTTAGTTAAAATGGCACCTACCCATCTGACAGGTGACACTTAATGTTGTGTTCTAAGTAGGCTGTACAGGTTTAGGTAGACCCATGAATGCAGTTGAGCTGAGTTACAAATTTATGTGAAAACTAGACAAATCATGTTAAACTGCCTGTGATTTGTTCCAAGAAATGGAATAACTGACACTGTTTACATCCTAGACTGTGTCTCATCACATTTTTGGCATCATTTTAAGATAATTGACAGTGCAAAAACAGTTCTCATATCTTGAAATTTCATCTCAACAAAAAAGGTCATTATGAATAATAGTAGGCCCTATACCTCCAACTAGGCTAGTTTTTTTTTTTTTTTTTGATAGATCATACAGATGTTTTGAACGAAAACTGTCACATAATTACATGAAAAAAAATTATATGATAAAAAGAGATGTTCATGGAATCTTTACAGGATTATATGACACTGAAAATAAGATGTCAACATGTAAATAAGTAAGTCATGCATTGACAGGAAAATAAGAAACATCTGACATCTGTAAGTAGACACTGATACACTGGAATGTTTTGTCATGTGTGTGGACAGCTCAGTATGAAAACAGAGGAATGTGGTCATTCTTATAGAAGAAAATTACATCAGTGTCCAGCTACAGTAGAGATAGATACAATAATATATATGAAGGGTTTAGATGCAAAAACAGATATAGACCATTTTTGGACTTAGCCAGGTTTTTACCTAGTCCGACAAATTAGTGCGCTCTCTATCTGGATCTAAAAACAGTTTGACGCAAAACCCGATATAGCCTTGTCATTTTAAACGTAAAAATTGTCAATTGTGTGCAGAAGCAGACATATCCAAATTTGATTCTGTGCAAAATCAGACATATCCACTTCTATCAGTTCTGGCCATTCACAAGCTTAGGATCGGATCAGGTGACACAACGTTGCCAGCTGTAAACATTGAAAACATGGCGTCCTCCGGTGGTGATACAGACATTGATTTTTCGGCTCTTCAAAATCATTTGATGGCTTGGATCAATGTGTGAAAGGGGCAGAAAAAGAAAAACTAACCCAGAAAGTCGTAAACCAGCAGTAGAGAAAAGGCATCGTTATTCAGGTGCCGGTAAGACGCCACAAATTGTGTGCACCCATCAACCTGACCCAGCCCCAGCACCAACAAATGAAAACACTAAGCCTGGGAAGTCAAAGGAACTTTTCTATTCTGCGTATATGCTCTCAAATCGATCTCTTAGACTTGGTTGGGAAAACTTTTACAGTACTTTGGTTCCGACTGCAGATTTGGATTCTGGCTCTGATGTGGACTAATTTCTAGATTTCTAGTGCTTGATAAGTCATACATAAACTGTAATTAAGGACTTATATGGTATCTCAGTATCTTGTTGGTGATTGGTTGACTCTGTTTAGATAAAAAAAAAATGGATAGAAAAAGTATTTTTGGATATGTCTGTTTTTGCGCGTAATTATTTTGTTGGATATAACTAGTTTTGCACCAAAATAGAAATTTCTATAAAGTGTTATTCTAACATGCAAAGGCTTAGATTTCACAGCTTTTAATTATTTATTCTTATGTATATGATCTTTTATATACCATCAAAGTTTATGTTTTAACTTTGATATTCAATTTGTAATAAAAATGTCTCATTTTTGCAAATTTGAAAAATCGGACATATCTGCTTTTGCATTTAAACCCTTCATATATATAGAGAGAGATATAGACATCATTATTTTATAGATCAGATAAAAACAACCGCCACAACAATGAAAGAGCGTATAGTCATTTAGTATACAATAAATATTACACAATTGAGTTTCATTTGCTTTCACAGGAATTTCAACATTGGATTAATTGATAACATTTCAGATCTATTGGTTACCTAACAAACCATTTACATGTAAAACTTTGAAATTACATCAAGTCCCAGACATGTTTTATTCACTTATCCCACTGAAGTATTTTATTTCCCCAATAATTTTTACAAAACTAAATTTACGCTATTGCAAATCATCTGACTAGTCACGAAAAATGACTGTAAACTAAAATTTGTACAGGTATGACTGTGTCACTAGCCATCTAATACAAGCTCATAACATTGGAACGTTTATGTGCATCTAAAACCATAAATGGATAAACCGGAAAATATCTAAAACATCTTCTTCACACAATCTTCCGCTTCGTCACACCACATGGTGACTTGGAATTTCTAACAGAACACTGAGATCTTTCAAAAAATTCACAGAGCATAACATTTACAGTGAAGAATACATCTCCAAACATAATCTGAGACACCCGGATAACTCTACAGTTCTGATTGCTCACGCAAAAATCATTCCACTTGTATAAAAAAAGTTGCCTATCTCTGATACAAAGATGTCTGGAGACACAAACCAGAAAACTCTGTATTTTGTACATACATGGATTTAAGGTAATGCTACAATGGGAACAGTTTGCAAACTGATTAAAGTGAAAAACTGAGAACTCTTCAGTGCAAGAAATATAATTTTTGTCAGTGTTTATTAGATGAACAATATGGACTCCAACTGTCCCTACTGAAGCACTTCCCAAAATTAAACTGTCATTGTTCAGGCTTGGATTGACTATGCAGGAACTCGCTCTTCTGGGTTTTGTCCCCAGGCAACCTTTCCTGGCCTCTTACTACCAGTTACAACATGAGCAAACACAATTACACACAGTCATCATCTCCTATGATAAAGTACACCAGCACTGACCATCTTCCAACAAATTCTTTCTTTCTTTTTTTCAGTGGCTGAACTCAATAGTAGCAGGAAAGGTCAAGTACATGTAATTGACTCCATACAGTTTTATTTGATGATCAGACCCGTCAAATAAATAATTTTTATTGGAGTGGAGATCAGTTGTGTGCATATTTGTCTGCTTCAAATGTGGCAAAATTTTGTATTTTCCATCTATATTTTAACTTTGTTCCCATCCCTGGTACAATCTCACAGATTTTCAAGAAAATTCTGCTTCAGATGCATACCATTTGCTGCACCAATTACTAGAAGACCTGCTTTGAATAGTATGACTATATTCTGGATTGACTGACCACATTCATGTCCAGAAAGAAAATATGCAGTGATCAAATGTTACAAAATTCATTCCTTTAAACTGACATAAAACAAGTGCAAGCAAAGGAAAGTCTAGGTCATCCTCACTGCTATGTCAGCTCCTAACTTCAGCATGAGTTTGGTCTGGATTGTCTTCAGTCATCCTTCATGCCTCTCAGGCCACCTAAATACATGTATTGTACTCTGTACATACCAATAATAACAACAACAACAGCAACAAAAATGTTCAAGTATTTGGAAACATTCTGCATGTTTTTATAATTTGTGCACAAATATACACTTTGTCAAGATTTCTTTAAAAAAAAACACCAAACCAACCAAAAAAAAAACAAACCCTAGAACACAGTTGAACAAAATCTTTTATGGGAAAAAACAACAACATGAAAACACTGAACACACATATTTTTTTATCTTGCTTGAGGTGAGACTGTGATCACAGCTACACTGTGATATAACATATATTCTGCGCCATTATTGTGTTTACACATGTTTCTCAGACCTGAATATTTCACCAACTTTTCATTGTAATCAATACAAAATGTTGTCTGTTAAATGTCAAAAAAAAAAAAAAAAAAGATTGAAGCAAAGCCAGGACAAATCCCATGCAAACACATTTCTTCCTCCATCACAGCTGGTTTTCCCTTATCTTCAAACAAACCAAGCTCTAATCACTGCATCAAGAGGAATACATGTAATTATTGGGCATGGGTAACAAAAACAAAGTACAACAAAAGCTATGTATCTATGGCTTCTTTTCATACCCAACTCTCATGCAATATTACTTCTGACTGTCCTTTTTTGAGATGCAAAAATGTTGACACTTAATTTACAACTTTGCATGCCTGGTGGGGGGTGCTTGTGACTTCATTTTCCATGACAAAGCCACCCATTTCAGTTTGCCAAATTGGTTTTTCCTGTGTGATGAAGTTTGAGTTTTTGTTGCTCCCATTTTGAATGAAATCGAAATCAAAATTTCAAATTGCACAACAATTTTAGGCTTCATCCTGGACTTGATTAACTCACTGACTAGTGGTGTCCCAAAAGTTGCTGCAAAAATCAGTAAAATCATTGTAACGGTAACCTACTTTTACGGTGGGTCCTGCAGTTCCAACTTTTTCAGCCCATTTAACAGGGCATTCATTTTTCATTACACAGAAAGTTGCACAGTCATGACCCTGACAGGATGAATAGAAAGTGAGCTATGATATTTTTATGGCAACCACAGATAATGACAATAGTGACTGTAAGGCTGTTTTGCAACTTGTTTGACAAATTTGGTGCCAAATGTGAGTTGGATAATAAAAGTTTATTTAAGATTGGGACATCATTTATCATGCTGTGAAACAACGCTCCAAATCTCATGTGTCTATGTTAATGAACAAATGTGCAGTGATTTTTTTCAAAAATGCCCTTGAAATGGCTGGTGCACATGGAATGGCATGAGGGAAAATGGCTGGCAGTCAGCGAGTCAAATTATGCAGGGTGACAGATGTACTCCTATCTCATTTGAGAGGAAATGCATAGATGTCGATAGAAATATTCACGAAAAGCGTGTAAAATAATGGTAAAAGGCATTTCAGTAAATTGTAGCACTTTTGTGGGGAGAATATCATGATTTATAAAACATCCAAATACGAGGACAGTGGTTTCAATCTGAGACATGAGAATATTGTATGTATTAGGAGGGATGTACACATGTAATGGTGGAACACAAACAACTGTACAAAACCATTAATTTAGCTGTCAAGATGATTGAATTTTACAGAAATATATATTCAAACCATTTTTACCAGAACATAGTTGAAGCTGCATTCACAAAAATTCCATTTATTACTACACAATAACACTTTATCAAATTTGTTACACAGGTCGTTACAGTGACCCATGTGTAAAAAATGCACATTCACAACCACAATAAAATAATAAAGTCAAAATATACGTCACTGTGCCCATTGAATTTGAATGCAGGCCAAATATCTCATTTCCCAGCAAGGTTTGCTGACGGAAGTTTCTTACTTTCCACCTGGAAAGATAGAACCAGGGCTATCTGTGTGATCACTGAATCACTGTCACTTCAAACATAAATTATTACTAATACAATGTTAGGATGACATCTCAGAACCAGCCGACTCCAATTTTCACTGGACATAATTTGTCAGTGAGGGATAGAAAATGCCTGATGGAAGGATTATTCCTGTTCTATTCTACCTTCCTTATATTTCAGGTAATAATATGATGTTTCATCATGACGTAAATCAATCGTTAATTTATTTGGTGGAGCTATTCAACTACACAAAATAGATTGTAGAAAACTGAAACAATGGGCACTTTCACTTCTGACCGGCAGATCATACTCTTCTGATCTAGTAACTCCCTGAAAACCGGTTTAAAAAAAATGAATGAACATTTTTTTTTTTAGATATCTAACATTTGAATACCTCGATCAATAAAACCTAAAACTCAAAGAGCTCCATGCGGTTTTGGCTGCATTGCTGGAATTTAGGACAAAAAGAAAATAAACGTAATTAGTTTCTCTATCATCTGTGTGCTAGACATAACTGGTGCACTGATCACTTCATACAGCCACAGTTTAGACACAGACAACAGCACACTTTCTTAGCCAATCCAACTTTTGCTTCCTCCTTAGGTGCAATCTGAGCTCGTGTGAAGGTCAGGAAAACTTGCTCCAGCGTTGTCTGATGCACAGAATAATCCTCAACATGCAGATTTTGTTTGGTTGTTTCCATCAGAGAAAATACATCAGCCAGTTTGATTTCAGAATCTGGCACCTGGAAGTGAATGTAGCCTTGATGGTCATCAAACACCTGAAACCAAAATGGTTGAAAGAGGATAAGGTTGCTGAAGGAAGAAAATATACACCAAGTTAGAAAAAAATTTGCTGTTAAAATATCCAACAGCTTCAAAACTCTTCTTTGCCTGCTGGTTGCCCACAGATGTTTTCCTGTCTGCCAGTGAGACTAAACTAAGTAATAAGGAATAAAGTATAAAGAACTCCACAATAATAGAATTCTCAAGTTGCACACAGCTCTTGTTCTAAATAAAAGATAGAAAAGCACCCTAGATAGAAATGAAACAAAAAGCTGGATCAGGTCAGTTGAAAAATACTAAAGTTTGCCAGGCAAGATAATTAACAAAAGTTGAGGATAAATTCCAAACTGCTGTGGACTGGTTGATTGAATCCCATAAATTTGGCTTGAGTTTCAGTGATTTGGGCATTCTACTTTAGAGATTCCACAAACCAGAGCTTGATCAAGAACATTTTTTCACAAGTTCCCACCACGACAGTTTTATTACACAAATGACAGAGCTCATGATGTGAGCGTTTCTTGGTTTCACACTGTCACAGTTGACACACACAATACAGTAAAGGCGTAGGGCTTATATACCTAAAGTGACAGAAGTGATGACATAACATAGTTTACAACAAAACAAGGGAAGTCTTGGTTTTATATTAGTGTTCACCGCTCAGTTGAAAGTCACCACAGGAGGACGCTGCACTAAAAACAAAATGTCGATGTAATGAGCAAAATCCTCTCCTACCTTTTCAATTCAGGGGAAAAGAAAGTTCTGAATGGAAAAGCCACATTTCACAATTATGTGTGTTTCATGAACCAACTCTCTAGTCATCTGGTACGGTACCAGCAAATCTTTACATCCCTACAACGGCTATGGTTCAAAGGTCAGGAATTAAACAAATGACAAAAACAAAACATGTCATGGATGACTCTTTCTGGAATGCATGGCTATTCAAATAATTTTTTAACAATGCTATTAAAAATTAGGCCTAGGTGTTGAAGCAAAAATTTCTGTCAGAAAATAGAAAGTCACAACACTAAAATCTCTCAGAAACCAAAAGTGAATGAATGCACATTACATACCTTAGCACCACGAAAATTTGTTGTGATGAAATCAATAACAGGCTGATTAGGAGCTGTCCATCCATCTTCCAACAGACCAAGTTGGGCTATCAGAGTGTAACCTTGACCAAATTTACTCTTGAGATGTTGTGGACTGCCCAGACACATGAATCTCCCATTGACCATGATAGCAATACGAGTGCACAGAGCATCACATTCTTCCATACTGAAAATTTCAATAGTAGAGAGAAAAAGTTATGAATGTTAAAAATTTTAAGAAAATTTGTCGTTTGTACAGATGCTAATTTCCTACACATACCCCAAGTGTCAGACAAAATTGAGCTGAAACATGATCATTTAATAAAAAGAAAATTGAATTAAACTGGAAATTATGGGCATTTCAATTTGAAGACACAACCATGATAAACAGATGGATGACAACCTGGTAAAGCTGATAAGGTAAAACAAAGAAAATTTGAAGCTCTGTAAAACTTGCAAAATGGTTGACCACAAACATTTTTGTAAACAAAAGGACACTCCTTACAAAACTTTTAAACCAATTTAGAAGACCCAAATGTTCCTACAGAAACACTTTCCTTCTCTCTCCCCCCCCTCAAAGTTATTTCTAGGCATCAACCAGACAACGCTACCCTGACCCTAATAATAACTCTAACCCCATCCCATAAGGACACGTAAGAAAACTCTCAGTGGGTCAACACCAGATTATTCAGCCACAGACCTGCAAACCTTGAGTGAATTACCTGTGTGATGTTAGAACCAAAGTTCTCCCAGAGGCACGCACTTCAGATAGAACATTCCACAATTGTCTCCTGGCTTTAGGGTCCATTCCAGATGAGGGTTCGTCCAACATGATGAAGGGAGGGTCTCCCACCAGAGCCATGGCTGTACTGAGCTTTCTCTTGTTGCCTCCACTAAACAGAAATGAAAAAAAAAAATAAATGAATTGTTATCTACTTGGCTGTGATTTATTCATTCAGTCTTTTTTTGCCCATTTTTTTTTTCCAGAACACAATGATATCATGCCACATGTCAGTATTTCACTTTGCATAGATTCTCACAGAATTTGTGATGATGATTCAATATTGAAGATCTCTTTCTTTCCTTCTTTCTCTTTCAACCTCCCAGCTGAGCCAGCTCCATCTTTCTTGATGCAAAACTTTCAAATCAATTGCAGAATATATGAAATTTGTAAACTTTACAAAAAAAAGAAAAACAAAAGAAAACAAAGGCATGCAGGACATTCTGTGACGATCGTGATTGAACACTCTTGCGAAGAAAAAGAACTGGTTTCAAATTCTGACTGAACCACCTGACATCTCAGGTCATGGCAGTACATTTGATATTATCAAGCATGTCTTGATGG
The DNA here is from genome assembly GCA_963931925.1 of Onchidella celtica. Taxonomy (NCBI): domain Eukaryota; kingdom Metazoa; phylum Mollusca; class Gastropoda; order Systellommatophora; family Onchidiidae; genus Onchidella; species Onchidella celtica. The sequence continues at coordinate 56,257,302 of OZ007572.1, read as the reverse complement.
TGTCAAAATTGACATTATTTTTCATTTTCCCTCATTTTTTTTCATCGTACGGCAGTTTCCACGGTAATTAGGTCAAAAGTCAGCCCCGAAATTCTAACTGGTGTTATAAAAAAAATGCAGGCAAAAATGCTCTATGACTTCAGTTCGAATTGAAAGGGGATAAGGAAACACTAAAATCAATATCATGAATTTTATTATAGGAATAATATGAATTATCAATACAAAATGCATTCTGATCGTGAGAAAAACGACCGATGAAAGTTCCCGACCGAAAATGCGCAACTAAATTAAATGTTTAGTGTGGAATTTTAAATTTTTTTTAAATAAAACCTATTTAGACATGCTGCCTAAGACTCTAACGCGTACATTTTCATTCCTTTGTCTTATTTGTCTTCTTTGTCGGCATGAAATGACATACTGAATGCGACCCACTTTATGATGGCCCGCCCGACGCTCTGTGCTAAAATTAGCACATATATATCAACTGCTGTTTTAAATATCTCGAATATTTTTTGTTTTTTTAATCAAAAATATATTCCATGCTCCCTTTCAAAGGAATACCACAATTTCAATAGCTTTAGGGCAAGATTGAATGCTTTTTTTCGCATTTTCAAAATTCAGACTCTCGTCTGCGATGCGATTCTCAGGATATGAAAACTACAAAATTTGTCACAAAAAGAGACACTGACTGAGAAGAAACACGTGCTTTCGAGAGGACATTCTTCCTTGAAAATACTTTCTTCTGGGATATTCTAAATGGAAGAAATTTAATTTATCGTGCCTTTGTCACTTTCCAAACTTTGTCGGACACTTTTCTAACGATCTGAATAAAGACTCAATTTCAAGAAAATCTGGGCTTTAACTTCGAATTTCAGTCGGAAAACTGAAGCCTGGGCAGAAATGAAAGCATAGGCCCTTCCTTTGTGCGTTCGAAGTGTGTTCACATAGCTCTCAATTAGAAAATCTGCATTTTAGAGTAAATTCAGATCGTAGAAAAGAGTGACAAATTAAGATCTGGTCTCAATTATATCGTTAGAGTGGTGACAGACGTCCCACTCAGATCGTGAGGAGAGAACGTTAACTATTAAAAATTCAATTTACCTAGCTGCATTTACTTTTTTAATGTCAGTCTAGGCATTTTAATCCAATGAATTACCACTTTGAAATTTTAATCCTCAGCAAGGGGAATAATCACGAAAAAAATTGGGTTAATTGCATAACCAGGGACTTGGCTGACCCTAAAATTGTCATAACTGAGTTTGTTTCAGAAAGACGAATCCATCCACATATTACATGCTCAGGTTTGATCTAGTGAAAATTTTGACCTAATATTAAAAAACAGGGAAGTTCTGAATAGTTATACTGTGGAAATTGCCATATTTTAATTCGTCTCAAGAATCAGCTTATATTCTGTTAATGCCAATGTCTTGGATAGTTTACTTTTTTTGTTTGTTTGTTTTTGTTTTTGTTGGATCAAGGCAAATTTCTCATCTAAGAGAACTGATGAAGGTTGTGATTCTGATTGGCCTCTGACCTGTAATGGCCAGACAGTTTGTCTGCGTGGGGTCGAAGCATGAGAATATCCAGCAAAGTGCTGACTACCATCTTGATGTTGTCCTCTGGGACACCGCGCAGCCGGGCATACATGGTCAAGGTTTCCCGGCCAGTCATCTGGTCAATCAATGCATCAAACTGTGGGCAGTATCCCATGTTGGACTGGACCTGTGATTGACATAGGAAGTCAAAACAAAACATCAATCACAGTTTGATCTGATGACACCAGGAGAAGGATGGAAGTAAAGATAAGGTGTTGCATACTATAAATCTTCATTCACATCAAAATGGAATAGACAACAGAGATTGTAGTTAATTAACTCTTTGCTTACCAAAGAATAAATAATACATAAATGACTTTATGCTAAATTTACCTGCTTAATATTACTGCGGACATCGAAACCTTTCAGGTATGCATTGCCCCCGGTGACCATGACATTGCCAGTCAACATCTTAAATGTTGTGGTTTTGCCTGCACCGTTCTGGCCCAGAAGACCAAAACATTCCTGCTCTGGGACACCAACACAAATATGGTCCACAGCTATAAAGTTACCATAGCGCTTGAACAAATTCACAAGCAGCAGCGAATCTGAGGAAACGACAAAATAATATTATTCCCATTGTCAAATTGCAGAAAAAGTTATAATTTCTTGAAGTTCCATTTTCCAGTTAACGGATAAGTTCACTGTTCAGTTATTCCTCAATGGATTTTATTTCTATCATGTCAAAAGTTGCTTATCCTGAAGGCATCCACAAAAATCGGAGAATCTTATGTCGTGATTTGGTATTTGATCAGGGACAGGACCTGACACAAATCCTAAGTTTTGTTACAAATTTAATCAAGGATATCAAGTACATGCAATTCTGTCTACAATCAGTACAAGAAAAAGATGCTGCCAGAGAGATGCATCAAAAGTAGATGTCTTAGAAGAAAGAAACAACCAGTACAATATCCTTCTTGGATCTCTTCTGTCAGTCCTAATACATGAACTTTCTGGATTTACCTGAAGATGAGAGAACTGAGGCTGGGGTTGAGTTGATGCGTGTTCTCTCAGCTACTACGTCACTGTCCTCCATCTGACTGGCATTGTCTTCATAGGTCATGGGTTCCGCACCTGAAGTGGATGCTCCACGAATTAGGTACCTGGTGATGGACATTGTCATAAAATTGTTCAGAAAGAGGATGAAATTGTGGATTTTTCTGGAAATAATTCAAACTAACATTACTGAAAGAAGTATGTATGTGGTACCTTCAATGATGTACTCGTTCAGACAAATTCACAAAGAATAAAGTGTGTTAATCAAAGTCATAGCAGAAAGTAAAACTGAGTGTACAGCCCAGTAGCAATTGCTATTTTACATCCCAATCTATACATTTTTCTCATCTTCTTCGATGTCATGACTGTTGCTTGCACTTGAAAATTGTATGATATTGTTTGATTTCAAAACTATTGGGCAGAGAAAAATTTCAAAAATACTTCCATGACAAAATGACACATATTTCTACCTCAGACTGGCAGATTTTCCTCTGTATAGTGATGCAGACTATTTTCAGACAGAAATTGTCACATGATGATATTGTCAGGTCTTCAATAAATATTTAGGGCGAAGGGACGAGAGGGGTGACAATGATAAAAGGGGTAATGGGGGGGGGGGGGGGGGACATGAGAAAAAGGGCAACAGATGGGCAAAAATTGACATTAGGGGCGACAGGGGGATGAAAACACAGGTGGATGAAAACGTGAGGGGGCGAAGTAATACTTTTCCCAACTGGGGATTACAGTTTTGCACAATGTCTTGACCATAATTTCGCTTCTTTTTAGTATGGGACCATATTACTTATGCCCATTCTTAGAGAAAAATATTGTTAAGTACATGCTGTTCAATTTCCTTGGCCATCCAGTCAACTGCCAGTAGAACTAAATGAGAGCAGGTGAAGGAATACTTTAGAGAGAAAGCCATATGATGACCATTATAATTTCAGTTGCAACAGATGGAGCACCCATCAATGATGGGATGGCATCAGAAACTTCATAATATAGAGGTTTCTGGCCTTCTCAACATCCATATTGAGAAAGCTGAAATATTTGAGCAGTCTCTTCTCTAGGTCCTCTGCTTGTCAATAAGTAACCTACTTCGACACTGTCTGGATCTGTTGGAAGCAGTGTGGAAGGTTGTTTTTTTTTTTTAAGCCATAAGACTCAGCATACCAGTCTAGAGTGAGAATACAGAAGCTGCCTGCTTTTTAAAAATTTTTGCCAAGTTAATAAAGTGAACTTTAACAAGATAAATCTCATTTGTATTCTGTCATCCTTCTCTGTCGAGTTGGATTTATGGAAAACGAGGGCGAATCGTTCACTTCCCTCAACTTGGAAAAGACATGCACAGACAATTTTAAGACCTTCGAGATCTGTGTGTCCCTAGGCAGATTATGAATCCTAATGGTTACGTTGTACTTTGACGCTTAGGTGTTTGCAAGAAGAATTGCTAGATTTCCAGCACTGCATCGAAGATCAATTCATTTTCACATAAGAGGGCAACAAAGTTTTCCGGATGAAACACCAGAACATTCCCTCTGGAAGGACGTTCTTTCTCCCTCCAGTGGCCTTTTCCCCCATGTTTTTCTATTTTGTAGAAAAAGGACCAACTCCAGCATAAATACATCTCGAAAATAAAACAGGCTTCACACGTGTGGGAGAGTGATCTGCGTTTGCTTCTCACAAACCCCAAACACTACATAGCTGACCACAGCACACCTACAGCAGGAAAGTCAGCAACATGTTAACAGTACATGTACATGGGTTTTATGAACTGGAACAACCAATTGCTGATGCATTTAATGAAGGATATTTTTTTTTTAATGTATATTTACATCTCAACAATCAGTAAATCAAAAGTTGTTAAAAAAAGCTTCGAAAATCTTAACATAATTTATGTCTTATATGTGCACCACTGGTTGCATGTTAGGGTGGGGGTGGGGGTGGGTGGGGCGCATCGTAGAAAATTTGGGGCCCAAAGGGGGCGATTCCCTGAAAAAGGTTGAGAACCACTGGTTTAGGGAAATGTTCTGGACACTTAAATTTTCTTTCAAAGATGAACCTGCAGGTCATCCAAACTTTTACATCAAATGTAGGATACATAAACACAGATCAGGAAATGAATGTTTGCTCACCAAATCCTTTGGAAAATGTTATACTCAATCAGAATGATAACAATGAAGAAAAAGATTCCTTGTAGTGCCATGAAGAACAAGTGAGCACCAATGCCAGGTTTATCCCATGCAATATAACTGGTCTCAAAGTCGATACAAATACTTGTGCCGTCACAGTTATCTGTACAGAGGAGAAAACAGCCAAGGTTACAGGACAAAATATGACAGAAAATCAGGAGATAAAAATTCCTCAAGAATTCAGATCAAAATGATTTTAAATACTGTGCATTATTTCATGTTCTGGAATTTTACTCGTGCACAGAACAAAACCGACTGTTGTTGTCATCTGATAAAAATATTAATAGTCTTACAAATATTTGCTATAAATGACTTTCTTACTTAAAAGGAAATGCGTTGGTCTGTTGAGTTTACACTTTTCGAGCTTTTCATTGGATTTTGTTTTTCAGTCCTATTTAGTGCTCAAGGATGTAAATTAATATAATATATATAGCATATACTGAGATGAACAGAAAGGATCAATAACGGTGAACATCCTCATTCAGCAAACAAAACCTCCCCTTGTTCTATCGACAATTCAATGCAATAGTTCAACCTCCAAGCAAAGTTACAAGCAATCAAATTTTATAATAAACAAATTAGAAAACAAAAAAATTAAATGCATTTTTACATATAAAAATATTGTTTCCACACAACAAGAAAATTTGGCTGGTGGTTTGCACTGCGCAACGTTTATTCAAATCCTGTCACACAGAATACTTCAGGAAGTAGAGGTCAGAGATTTAGCATTTATCTCAAGGAGGGATTGGGGATTTTGCCTTTATTTCTGGCAGAGATTAGAGAATTTAGCTTTTATCTCCAGTAGAGTTTGGAGATTTATACTGCAGTCTGTAAAACTTGCTATGGCCAATATTATAAATGATTTCATGAAAACTGACTGTCAGATTTCTGTGAAATTTTGTATGCACTTTTACTTTGTCAAGGATGCTGCGGAAATTATTTCTGACTTAAAGAATTTCCATGAATGACGATATTTCTTCTTTACCCTTTGTTGATGATCATTTATGGACAAATCCAAGTGATGTTTGATGACAACTGGTGGTTGAAAGAATGCAAGCTCATCATTTTCCCAATACTTCCATCATTACTTTATCTACACATTTTTACTATTGTAGTAGTACTTGTCTATTTCAGAAATCACAGCATGCATCAAGAGTTTGATATGTTTGATCTTAAAAGTTGTATTTTTTCTGGCTATCACGCCCTTCAATTTTGCTTGTAGTAGTACTTGTCTATTTCAGAAATCACAGCATGCATCAGAGTTTGATATGTTTGATCTTAAAAGTTGCATTTTTTCTGGCTATCACGCCCTTCAATTCTGCCCATTCTAGTTCTATAGGATTTAAATAAGAATAGTAGTCAGGTAAAAGAAAGTATATCCATGGTGTCGGGCACAAACCAGCCAAGTCAAGATAAGCAAATTTTACAGGAGGAACAAAAAGCTGCGGACAACACAAAAGGGAAATGTACTCAGCTGGTTTGATCACATGTCTATTTTGAATGTTTCTATTGAATTATGGTAAGAGTTATTTTTACAGATATTGTGGGGTTCCAATCTTCATAAGCTGGTATTATAAAAAGAAATATGAAATTTTTGGACTTGGCTGGTTTGCACCTGACACCATCGATATGTGACCGCTTCGTTCGATGCCTTAACCAATTTCATGCATTTTTTCTTTGATTTGTTTCTTCACCAAAGAAAACAATTCTGGTTTTAAAGTGTTTTTTATCAAATTCTATGTTCTCTTTTGTTGCTTTAGCCAGTCTTTTATTGATGTGTGAGTTGTGTTCAGCGCCACAGGCAGCAGGATTTCAGCTCCACTGTTTTTTCAAATTTTTAGAAGGATTTTATATTTATTAGACTTAGAAGTTTGCACCAAAGAGTTCCTCTTGTTTCAGTGATTCTGAGGATCTAATTTATTTCAAGATGTTTCAACATGAAGTGATTTTATTCTATGTTTTATCTTATCTTGTGGCCATTTTTAGGCTTCACTGTGCTGATTTTAACACCAACACTCAGCATAACAACATGAGTGACCCAGTTACTGACAGTAGAGAGTCAGACTATTGTGAACACACTAGTGTAAATATGACCAGCTTTGTTTACACAAGAGAACAATTGCTCCAGTGTAGAAATAACAACAACATCAACAAACTGCCCAAGCAGGTTTTCCAACTACTGAAAAATCTACACATCTGTAAACAGAAACACAGAAAGAGGGGAGCAAGAGGTGGGACCAGAAGAAGAATAAAATCTGTACTGAGTGAGAGAAAAATAAACAATACAGTTAAAGGCTTCCATCAAAGTGGAATAAATAAAAACAACTTGATTCCAATTGACACAAGAAACAAATTTAGAGATGTGACCTGTGGAAAAAACATTCGTGTTGGGAATACTAATGCACAGTCAGCATGTAATAAGACAACAGACTTGTGTGGCATCATTGGTGACTATGACATTGACATCATGATTATCACAGAAACCTGGATCCATGAACACGGTCATGAGCATGTAATTTCTAAACTCACTCCACCGAGTTATTCTTATAAATCATTTCCTAGAAAGAACAAAAATGGAGGTGGCATTGGTATTGTCTACAAAAATACTCTCTCTTCGGCCTTGAACTTTGGTGAGAATCCTGATACTGTTACTTCATTTGAGTCTGCGATTATGACTTTGTCATTACCTCACAAGAAAATAAAATTTGTCCTGCTATATAGACCACCACCTAACAAGAAAAACAGTCTCAAAACATCAGATTTTTTGACACAATTTGAAGAAATTTTGATTTTAAACAACATCGAAAAGCAGGAACTTGTCTTCATGGGTGATTTTAACTTGCATTACGACTCCAAAACATCTGCTGATGTAAATTTTATGAAACGTTTATTTCATGAACATCAAATGACACAACATGTTGAATCCAGCACACACAAATCTGGCCATATTCTTGATTGGATTGTTACTTCGTCCAAATTTACTTTTGCATCAGCGGTGGTAAATACCAACAAACTAATATCTGACCACCATTTTCTATATTTCGACATTCCTTACAAGAAACCCTTGCCAAAGAAAAAGAATGTAAAATGCAGAGACGTGAAGAAAATTAACTTAGAAAATTTCAAATTAGATTTGAGAACAACGTTGGCTGACTCAGAAGACATCAATGCTGAAGTTCTGACAGAAAAAATCCAAAGCGTCTTAAACAGTCATGCTCCGGAAACATCAAGGACTGTGACCGACAGGACACCATCACCATGGTTCACGTTGGAAACAAAAGCAGCAAAACAGGCCAGGTGACGAGCAGAAAGGAAATGGAAGAAAACAAAGTTACAAATTGACAAAGAAATATACATTCACCATAAGAAACTTGTGAATGACACCATTCGAAAAGCTAAATGTGACTATTACAACTCAAGGTTTTGTGAAATTCAAAATTCAAAACAATTTTTCAATTTGTCCAATGATTTGTTGGGCAAACAGAAAAGGATCAACCTGCCAACTTCAATAGAAAAGGAACATCTGCCTAATGCATTTGGGGACTTCTTCATGGACAAAATAGAAAAAATTAGAGACAATTTAAGTAGTTGTGATATAACTAGTGAAAATTCTGTATTTGTTGGGAATAATCTTTCTTGTTTCAGTGAAGTTACCAGTGATGAAATCAATGACATAATTTGTTCTGCTGCTACTAAGCAATGTGAACTAGATCCCATGCCCACAGACTTGTTAAAAAAATGCTTACCTGATCTTTTACCATCCATAACAAAAATTATTAACACTTCTTTATGTACAGGTGCTGTGCCAGAGACCTATAAAGTTGCACTTAACCTTTGCTTAAGAAAGTTAATCTTGACTCTGAAAACTTGAAAAACTATAGACCAGTATCTAATCTTCAATTTTTATCAAAGATTTTAGAGAAAGTAATTTTAAAACAACTACTTGGTCATCTAAACAATAACGCTCTCTGTGAATCATTCCAGTCAGCATATCGTGCAAATTGTAGCACTGAAACTACTTTATTGAGGATTGTTAATGATTTGTTTGGATTACTGGACAAGGGCTTGGTTTCGTGTTTAAACATTCTTGATCTATCAGCTGCCTTCGACACTATAGATCATGAAATTATTCTTTGCAGATTAGAAGCAACCTATGGGATCTCTGGTATAGCTCTGAAATGGTTCAGGTCCTATCTATGTGACCGAAAACAAATTGTTGTAACAGATAACATAAAATCAAAAGAATACATACTGCCATATGGTGTTCCACAAGGCTCAGTTTTAGGTCCCACTCTCTTTATTATGTACATTGGGCCCCTGTCTAATATTTTTAAAGATCATGGTTTTTATTACCATCAGTATGCTGATGATGTCCAACTATATCACCCTGGTACGACTTTAGGTCATGTTGACAATGTTATAAAAGATAGTGAAAAGTGTATTATGGACACAAAAGAATGGATGAACTAAAACAAACTAAAGCTAAATGAAGACAAAACAGAAGTTATGATTATTGGAAAGAAAAGACAAATTACTGCAATTAAAAATGTAAAATTAAATCTTGGTGAAAGCACTGTAGCAAACGTGAATAAAGTTAAAAACTTGGGCACAATTTTAGAATCAGATCTCAGCATGGAAAATCAAATAAGTTCATTATGTCGATCATTAATGTTTCAATTAAAAAACATCAGCTCTATTCGTCCATTCATATCCCAAGAGGCAACTCGAATACTTATCACTTCACTTATGGTTTCAAAGCTTGATTATTGTAACTCTCTGCTCTTTGGAATTCCGAGCAACAAAATAAAACGCCTTCAGATAATTGAGAATAATGCAGCTAGACTGATTTTTAGAAAATCAAAAAGAGAATCTGCCTCAAGCCTCATTGACCAACTTCACTGGCTTACTGTTGAAAACAGAATAAAATTTAAAGCTGCAGTTTTGGTTTACAAATGTCTTGAAGGTTCAGCTCCCTCCTATCTTTCGGAACTTTTGAAAAAACATGAGTCTGATAGATTTTTAAGATCTACTACAGAAAACAAACTGGTTGTTCCCTGGTGTAAAACATCAAATTATGGAGATAGAGCTTTTAGTTGTTTTGGTCCCTGTGTGTGTAATTCTTTACCACAAGAGGTTCGAAATTCTGCCTCTCTAAACATATTTAAAAACAGGTTAAAAACATTTCTTTTTAAAAACTGAATTTTATAGCTTGCTATGTGGATGTATAAAACTAGTTTGTCTGTGTGTGTGTAAGTTTATTTGAATGTGCTTTTATGATTTTTTACTGTGTACAGCGCCTAGAGCTTTTAATGTTTTAGTCCTGGCGCTATATAAATGTATATATTATTATTATATATATTATTATTATTATTATTATTATTTGGTGCTGGACAATGTTGGTACATGTATTTTGTCTTTTGGCTCCATGATAATATGATACAAGGCATTGTCCATTACAATTCAAGACGGTCTGTCCAAAGCTAATAATCTTCCCTTTCAACCATTCGTGAAACAATTCACTGTTTATATGAGAACGGTAGTCGTAGTTGACAGTTGACTTTTCTTGGTAAATGAGTTCACCATGTGGATGTATAAAACTAGTTTGTCTGTGTGTGTGTAAGTTTACTTGAATGTGCTTTTATGATTTTTTACTGTGTACAGCGCCTAGAGCTTTTAATGTTTTAGTCCTGGTGCTATATAAATGTATATATTATTATTATATATATTATTATTATTATTATTATTATTTGGTGCTGGACAATGTTGGTACATGTATTTTGTCTTTTGGCTCCATGATAATATGATACAAGGCATTGTCCATTACAATTCAAGACGGTCTGTCCAAAGCTAATAATCTTCCCTTTCAACCATTCGTGAAACAATTCACTGTTTATATGAGAACGGTAGTCGTAGTTGACAGTTGACTTTTCTTGGTAAATGAGTTCACCATCTGATATAAAACTGACCTCCATACTGTCTGCAGGGGCAATAATCAACCTCACACCTTTGCTGCTTTGCTTCTCTCTCTATACTGTCCTTAGACATCCATTCTTTGTTAGCTGTATGAAATGCATTTATCAAGGATTCATCCCGGCAAACAATATCATCACTATGATAGCATTTTTGGTGAATTTGTCCCAGATGTTTCGCTCGTGCTGCGATAAAGTGAGGTCTCTCGCATAAAATGTTTTGCCCACTGATTGTTTCTTGGGAATGAGAATCCCATTTCTCTAAAACTTTTCCAACGTGTTTGTTTAGATCGATACGTCAATATCATTGTACTCCCTCAGTTTGATTCTTACATCTTTCCTAAAGTAAGAAATTCCTGCTTTTGACAGAAATCCATGACATGATGCAAAACATCTTTGTCAAGAATGTCTAATTTCTTGCACCTAGCTTTCATATTGGCAACCTGTTCATTTTCATCATTTTTGTTCAACCAGCAACGGAAAGTGTCCCTCTTTATTCTAAGACTTTGCTGAACTTGCTTATCAGAACTGCCAAGACTATGATATGGATGACCACACCTGACTTCATTACGAAAATAATTGTATAAACTCAATATCATTCTTTTTAGCATCACAGAATTTGCATTCAAGAGACATTTTGACTTGACCTGGTTAGATCAGAGGGAAAAGTATCTTTTATTACACTGTGTAACACAGAAGATAACATCAACACAAACACCCCTGAAAAACCTGTCTTCTTTCACTTCTGAAACATCTACTGTCTCATACAACACTGATCCTTTGTGAGTGGTGCTCACCTGTGCTGGCAAAAACATGGTGCATAAACAAATTACAATTATTTATGTTATATTATTGGTAAACATTGGATTTTCATTGTTGTTTCCATTCATGTCACTGTCAGTGCAACCTTTTTTTTTTTTTTTAAGTAGAAGGAACTGTTCAAAATTTTATTAATCATAAAGATGAAACTTTTGAACTGAGCCACTGCCTGGTTAGGAAAAAAGATTTTCCCCAACATTCATGACAAAGTAAAAGCACATGCAAAATTTCATAGAAATCTAAGGATCGGTGTTTGTGAAAATCAATGATACTGTTGTCCATAGCAAGTTTATGGCCTTCAGCCTTTATTTCCAATACAGCTTGGAGATTTAGCATTTATTTCTAGTAGAAAATGAAGATTGAGCACTGTTACATGTATTTCTGCAAATGGAGGTGACTGACCTTTACAACAGGAAAGAACCTGTACGGAGCACAGGCCCTGCAGCGGCTCACACAACTTCAAGTTCTCGTAGTTACTGTACATGTTGATAAAACAAGTTGCCATATTGTAATTTGGGAAAAGAATCATGAATATCCAGTTGAGTGCATCTGCAATCTCCTCCGTGTTCAGGCCAGGGATTTGTAAAATAAACACTGCCAAAGTCGTCACCAAACCTAGAACAGTTAAAAAACAAAATTTCAAAACTTCAAAATTAAAGAAAGCAATTATTAAAATAAGATTTCTTTAGCTGATTTCTTTACTAGTATAGTCTCCTGATACTGTGACTATGATCATGCAGCTTGAAGAGAAGTGTTACTACAGTTTCAGTTTGAACACAGACAATATACTGCAATATGTGGGTATGCATGAGAAAACCCACAATAAGTCGGCAACATGTCATTTTGAGTTCTGTACATATAATAAAAGACAAGACATTTCTGATAAATTGAAGTCAGTGACTCCCCTAAAACAAGATTTTGAGAAAAAGGCATTTAATCCTGTAAGTGGCAATAGCTAATTGACCAAATAATATTGGAGTGATTGATGTTAGGAGACCGTAGTCTAATAACTAAGCCATTATAGAGATCATAGTGAGTAGTGTTCACTGCTCATCTACAGTTTACCCTGTAACATGCCACGGTCCCCTAGAAACAGCCAAGTCGGAAGTTTTTAGATCTTGTTAGGAGACCGTAGTCTAATTACAAAGCCGTTATAGAGACCATAGTGAGTAGTGTTCACTGCTCGTCTACAGTTTACCCTGTAACACGCCACAGTCCCCTAAACAACAGCCAAGTTGGAAGTTTGTGTCGGACCTATATTTTCACTTCAAGGCCGTTTTTCTCAAAATCAGCTCTGCCGACTTTCTCATGCACACTCACATATAATGCAGTGTTCTCTAAATATGGCCTCAGACCATTCCTGTGCCCTCAAGTCAATGTGCAAGTTCAACAACCCTGCTTGTCTCATTTCATGATCTCATTTTCACACCACTTTTTTTTTTTTTCACGATTGATGTGCCAAAATTAAATTTACAAAAATTTTCAAAATTTAGTCATATAATTTATAGGTAAATATATTCAGCTATTTCACACATTGTATTAAACACAAACCCTGGAAGTCAGTTACAGGGGAAGAAGAAAAGAGAACATGGATAATTTTATCTCATTTTGTCATAACGAAGAATTTAACTTTCCCGAGCACTAAATGAAAAAGCCACCGATTGAGCCAATTGCATGATCTTTCAGAAAAGAAAAACCCACCTGTGACAATATTCAGCATAATGACAGTGACAACTCCAGTAGGAGGTGATGAGAATGCAAACTGAAATGCATACATAAATGGCAGCACTGCCCAACCATACATGGCCAACACCAAGATAACCAGGGCCCATCTGCCATCATCCACATAGGCAGTTTTCTGATAAGCCAGGAAAACTACCAGGAGTAAGAGACTGGGCACAATGTAGTTGATGAAATCCCACAGAAAAGTTGGCAGCCAGTAAGTCACAGGTCCAACTCCGCTGACAACTTGCATATGTTTAGCTCCAATCTGGGAAAACCAAAAACAATGTAGGCAATGAAACACTCGGCAAGTTATTTTTTGTCTCTTTACTCCATTTTCTACCTGATTTAGTGGAAAATTTTTAAAAAAACATTAAAAAAAAATTGAAAGACTGTTGTTCTTTTAAGGTAAAATAATTTGTTTGGGACTAGGACTTAGCTTGAAGAAAAACTATGTTACATGCAATAAAATTAATCTTTCAAAACATTGACTAGTAGTTCGGTCTAATGGCAGAAAAAAGCTAAATTTCCAAAATTATGACAGCTGAAACAACAGGAGAAAACAGAACACGAGAGAATGTATACAAAACACAAGTCTCTCTGATCTCAACAGTTTGAGCTGAGCCCTGCTGCGACCCCACAGTTTTTCTGCGGTTTTTATGATATTTCGTGAATGTAAAATTCATGTCAAACTTGGGCTAAAAGACTCCAGTTTTTCTGTGGTTTTTATGATATTATGTAAAATTCATGCATTTTCTATGGAAACCCACCTGTCTCTCTTTGATCAAGAAGTAAATAAACAGAGTAGTCAGGAAAGCCATGCCAAAAGTGATGAAGAATCCAATGGTGAAACCTGCTGCGATGCCAGTCAGGAAACTAGACTCTGCAGCTTCTTCATTATCTTTAGGCAGGGGGTGGACGGCACTTTGCAGAGTGAAGGAATCATTGATAGTTGATTGAAGGAAAGTGTTCATTAGGTAATTGACCTAGGAAGAGAAAACAAAAAAGTCAAGACATTTCATTAAATGGGTCACACAGAAAGCAGATGTTTAAAACACACAAATAAACACATACGCAAATAAACAATATAAACAAATTGCTCTTTGTGGATTTAAGTAAGTCCTAACTTTTTTCTAGCTGCACAGTATTCATTGTGGTATTCACAGCATTCATTATGACATTCACAGCATTCATTGTGACATTCACACATTCATTGTGGCATTCACAGCATTCATTGTGACATTCACAGCATTGATAGTGGCATTCACTGTGACATTCACAGCATTGATAATGGCATTCACAGCATTCATTGTGACATTCACAGGATTGATAGTGGCATTCACAGCATTCATTGTGACATTCACAGCATTGATAATGGCATTCACAGCATTCATTGTGACATTCATAGCATTGATAGTGGCATTCACAGGAGTGATAACAGTATTCACGGCATTCATTGGGCATTCACAGCATTCATTGTGACATTCACAGCATTCATTGTGACATTCACAGGATTGATAATGGCATTCACAGCATTCACTGTGACATTCACATGATTGATAACGGCATTCACAGCATTCATTGTGGCATTCACAGCATTCATTGTGACATTCACAGCATTCATTATGACATTCACAGCATTGATAGTGGCATTCACAGCATTCACTGCGGCGTTCACAGCATTCACTGTGACATTCACATATTCAACCTTAGTCTCTCTAGACTAAAACTACAATCACATTCTGTAATATTTGTTACAAATCTTAACTTGCCAAAAGCTAACACAGGCAAACTTGCAGGCCAACATTCTACTGTATGGCCATCTGCTTTTTCCACCAAGAAATAACTGCAGAAAACAATGGGTGACTTGGAAAACAGGAGATGGAGAAAAAACCTGCTTACAGACACTGGTTCAGCATGGAAAGGTTGACCATTGAAATAGGCAACAGCTGCTTTTGTTTCACTTCCTGTCGGGTCAGTAACCTCCATTCCAATGACCATTTTCTTGTTGAAGGTGGAGGTGCCAAGTTCTTCTGCTCGCTTGAGAGTGTAGTTATCAAACGTTGGTCCATCCTGAAATTGTTCAAAACAGGTAAAAAATCCACTGTACAACAGACATTACAATTAGTCACACGTGCAACTTTGTATATTGACTCACTTCACTGCCTGGGTTCATTATCTCTAAACATAAACATTTCGGGCACAGTATTTTCTTATCATTGATTTTTTCAAATTTCATATGCAGAAAAGCAAGAGAATTTACTCTAAAACGACATAAAAAAAACAACAACAAAAAAACAACTGACTTTCTGGACATAATTGAATTGGACAATTCACAAGATTGTGTGCCTTGCAGAGATACCATACTGTCTCACTCAGATCTGACCAAATCTCTGCTTAAACACATTTGAAAGGATCTTTGTGTAAAACCCAACTTCACTACTCCCACACATGATATTATAATTATCAGTATTAACCCTCGTCCAACATTGAGTGAGAACTTCAATCCCTGGACATTCATCTCAGACACCAATTTGTCAGCATACTAACCCTGGCATACCATGGCACTGCCAATCACCCACATACCAAAACACCCAGACAGATACACCCAAAAATGGGTCTAAATGAACCATGTCGAACAGGAGAAATACCAGATTCTCAGTGAGTTTTTCTTCTCCTGACATTGTCATCAGTGGGACAAGATGTGAAAGAAAAGTTACTAATGGAAAATTTTCTGCTTTCTCCTGTTCTTTCCTTGTGTGCCTGAAGTCTCCAGCCAAGCCTGTGCCTGACCTACACTGATGTGCAACTAAAGCTTAACCCTTTCCCATTAATATCGCCGGTATACCGGCGACCGGAAAAGTGCCCCGTGAATTTTTATCGCCGGTATACCGGCGACCGGGGGTATGTCTAGATTTAGCTGTATTTAACAATGGCTGCTCCCGAAAATAACTATGGAAAGTGTTTCTAGCCACAGAAGAGTGACACCCTGTTCAAAATAAGCCGGAAGTAGGCCTAGTGGAGGAAGTTTATGTTTACAGTCGTGGTTTTTGTGTGAAGTGAGACAAGAAAATGGCAAGACGAAGAATCAACAATGAAGAGGACTCGGATAGTGACATGTCTTGGGATTCATTTGATGAAGATGGTGAAAACAATGCAACAGTTGACTCCGGCAGTGATAGTGAGAGTGCTATTGACGATCTCGGGAGTGTTGAGAGTGGCAGTAGTGCCAGCAGTGAGGACGAAGGGACTGATCCTGGGGATCTTAGATGGAAAAAAAGAAGGACACCAAAAAACATCATATGATAGCATTTTTCACCAAAATTTTTATTCCATAAGCAAGGTCATTCATTTACCTTTCAGGAAATGTATGGTTTTGCCTCTTTATCTCTGTGAACTAGATCACTATGGCAGTTTTTGTAAACTGACTCGTAAATTGCCAAGATCTCTCAGGGGAGCCCAGTTTCCTGGGCTGACCATTGTCAGGGGCATTTATGGGAAAGGGTTAACCCTGAGGCATACAATCCTACGTGGTGATTTACTCACTGCTGCGAGTCACAGTGTCTACACTGACAGTTGCTGCTGTAAGCATGACACAAGTTGCTACTATTTAGAGATAATTGCCGTGAATAGAGCAGTCTCCTGGTGTCTTGTGTGGTGGGCAGATTTAAATTTGTTTGAAATTTATTGAAATATCACAGGTCAATCTTGAGGAAAATACAGTTGGGCAGCTGACAGGGTCTACCACGTTGTCACATGAGGCGACTACTGCACCTCTAGCTTGTTTCAGTACCATGATCATGAAATAACTCATTACTGGCGACTTAAATTGAACATGTAAGTGGTGTCAGCTGCAAGTTGGACATGTGAGTGGTAACTAACTGGTCACACTTGGCGACTTTCTCACCACTTCTGCAGTAGTGGTGAGTAAGTCGCCCCATATGACTGCAGTTTTATGTAGAAATTATCAGTGGAAAAATGAGAATTGCACAATGATCATATTTCCACTCCAGTTACCTCAAAAGTAATGTTTTCCAAGTTTTGTGAGGTCCCAAACTGTGTTTTATACAGCTCTGCAAAAGCAATTTCAGTGGCGTTTGGATTATTATAACCAGCTGTGTATGGAATGTAGGTTTTCCCAAAAGGTGCAAGGCTAAAGGTCAAGGCCGGTTCTGTCAATGTGTCAGGTCGAGCTTCATCAATAGCCAGGCCAATGATAGTGAAGATGACTGGCAGTAACAGCTGCACCAAGGTCACGGTGCGGTTGCGCCACGTGTGCAGAGCTTTCTTCACAAAGAGTGCCCGGACGCGACCAAGTTCCAAACTGAGGCCTGTTTTCTTTGTGTAGCCCTTGTTGAAAGCTGTAAGTAACAAATTGTACATTTTTTAACAAAAGAGGAGATCACAGCAGTGTTAGTACATTCTCTCTTGCATCATCCATGGTGAAATTTAATGTCTTATCTGATGTTCACGCTATACCTTATTACATTTGGTACCACCTACCTGTCTGTTCATGTCACTCAACCTCTAGCAATCTGAGCATTGATAACAAATAATATGATGATACTGTTGCTTGCATAGATAGATCAAAAACAGGAAACTTCTCATCTTAAGGATACCCCCCACCCCACCCTTCCAAATCATCATCAAGTCATTACATTCTTTCAACAACCATAGTTGCAATATTTACACTGTGAAAAGTAAGGTCTGTTTTTCTGTAAAAACTTCTTTGTATTTCAGGCACACACACACAAAAAAAAACAAACCTGGCAAAAGCTAAAGGTTTACAATGCATGAAAATGTTGGCGCTAGAATCTTCACATTCATGGAGAAACTATCCGACAAAAGCTGACGGAATGTGACTACCAGAGTTAACTTGAATCCTGGGGAAAGTACAAACCAAACAATCTGATTTCTTTGCTATGTTTCACAGAGGAGAACAAGAGCACTTGGAGCAGCTCATCATCAACTTATCTACAGCAGAAGGCATTCTTTCAGACAAATTAACACAATATTTAAAAAGGCAGATTGGTCTCTTTTGTCAGTGTTATTGAATACAACAAGGCTCATCCCAAACAACAACCTCCCACCCCCCCCCCCCCACACACACATACAAAGACAAAATCATGTGATCTCTTGGTCCACCTGGCAAGTTACAACAGACTGGTGGTCTCTGGCAAGCTCAGAATTTTGCCAGCTTCTTCTTCAAGTGCCGGATCTGGAACAGATATCGACGATCATGATTCACCATTCATTCCTCCGCTTGGATGCTCTCAAAAAGCCCATATTATTGTCCTGGTTTTTCCCTGTCGCCCATGTGTTCAAACTCTCTAAATATGTTATTCTTTGTCAACCTCTGCTTTTTTTGCCCTCTATTTTTCCAGTTAGAACAAGGTGTTCAAGACCTTTGTGTCGATTCAGGTGTCCCATGAACTGCAATTATCTTCTCCTTACAGTTTTTATTAGCGATCGCTCCATGTTGGCATCTTTCATCACCATTTCATTCGATTTAACATTTTCTTTCCTTCCATGAAATATTTAGGAGTCTCCTTAAAAACCTTGCCAGCAGTGACTCCAAAAAGCCCTGACTGTTCAGATCAAAGTTAAGGTTAAAATTTGATAGACTTGAATGGGCAGTGCTGGTCTTTGACATTTTGACCTGGCTGACATTCATCAACATAACACAGGTATACAAGTCACACAATCTCCAGTTGAAAGCAGATCAATTATTCAATTAAAGCCCACTCCCAACCCCTGTCATCATGTCCTATCTTACTGGTTAGAATAGAGTCAAATAAAAGTACTGATAGCCTTCAACCACCCAGTTTGCACGGAGATCCTGTTGTTGTATGCCTGCATAACTCCTTTGTGTTTGTGGCTCTCATACTGCATTCAGCAAGGTCAACTGCACTGTCAGGGCCACAGTCTAAATTAAACAGGACACTTTTTTGCTAAGAGCTAGTAACCTTGCCATCTTTGAAAGATAATTTCAATTAACTTCACTGATAAAAACTGATTAAAAAAAACAACAACAACTGGATTCTTACAAATTCATCTCTGTATCCCAAATGACTCGTTGTCCAGCCTCCCCTGATCCAACACTTACATTCATTGGACTGGATCAGGTGGAAAATTCATTAAACTTTACATATACACATGTACATACTTTTACATCACAGTGCTAAAAATTAACACAAAATAAAGGACCAAAAGAAATAGGAATGCCAGCGCTGCCACTGAAACCATGTTCAAAATTAAAGTTGGCAAATCAATAAGCTTTGTGCCTCAAAAACTACAAGATAATTTTCCAACAGAAAGTCATGAATAGAAGATCAAATCACTCATTAAAGAAAAACAAAAAAAAAACAAACAAACAAAAAACAACAACTGATGGCATGCTCACTTCAAGGAAAAAGAAAAGTTTTAAAAAGTTGTTAGTTTTCAAAGAAAAAGATCACAAAAGAAACACATGATCCTGCTCATTCCACATTCCCCCAAGTCACTTTTTGTACCTTCTGAGAAATTTAGAGAAAAAAAAACAACATATGGTAGGTGGCTGCACAGAATCAGTCATATAAGGCAGCTGCCTGACTTGAAATACCAAGTAAAAAGCTGGTTGGGATAAATATTTACTATTCTCTTACAAAAAAAACCAAAAACTGTTGCATATTTGATCATCTGAACTGGTAATACGTGTACTTGCAAACTCTGTATCTGAATGCAAATGAGGGTTGTGTTTAAAAACTCTGAATAAAATAATAAAACTAACTTAACATCATATTTATTTATTATTAATTTTTGCCTAAATCAAATAAGGGTACAAGGATTTAGAGGAGAATGGACAGTGCAACCCACTACAAAAATGACTTTGGCAGTCGCAGAAAGAATGTGATGAAATGGTGAAAAGTTGTTGGTCTGTTCAACTAGTGTCATCCATGTTTGTTCATTGGAAGTGACATTTGGTGTGACCAGACATGGGTTGTTATAGTGGTGCTTGAGGAAAGAGGGGTGGGGTAGGGTGGGGAGGGCACATGCAAAGATTATGTGTGACAACTGTCTTGAGATTGCTGTGCAAGAGGGTTGGAAGAGTGGGGACAATCATCTCTTGTGATGATGTGGAAGTATGTCTGATTGATGTAAAAGTTGTACCCTACTGCAGATTTTCGCACATGACATCACAACTATAAAACTTGAATACAAATGATAAAAACTGAATAAAAATGGCAAGAAATGGTGTCAGTCAACATAAAGATTCTGTTCATCATTTATCCCTACACTATCTTGAATACATGGAATTAAAATGAGTGGAATCAGCCATTAAATAATCAGTGGGAAAAGGTGGAATCTGTGTTATCTCAAAGTTGATGTATATTTAAATACATGTACCTAAATGGATCAGACCACAGACTCTTTGTAAGATTAACATAATATGATTTGTTGATAAAACATCATTTAAACCAAACCAACAACGAACAAACAAAAAAAAACCCAATCCAATAATGATAAAATAATGGCACACTGAAAGCCAATATTTATCTAACAAAAGTAGGAACATTTTATAAATGGAAATTGGACCCCACAAACTATGTGACAAAATGTTAAAAGTGAAATTAAAATGTGCTCTGGTTTCTTACAAATCAGAGACAATGGCTTTTTGTCTATTTTATGCTTTACTGAAAGGAAACAGGTTTTTGAAAAAATGTAATCTTATAATCTTACAGTAACAGACAAAAGTTAAACCTCTAGACACAAAATTCACAAAACAAAAGAATCCCAATCAAAACGCATCATTGCAAAAACAATAAACTCAGCACAAAATGGGTATAGATGACTTGATACCAACAAAAAAAGTGTGGTGAAAAATTTCACCACGGTGTGGGTTTAGTGGATAAACTGTCCATGGGTGATCCACTTCACAAACAGCATTTTGTCGGATGGGGCAGGGGGCGGTGGAGGGTGCATTAGAAGGTACCTGCAGTTTTAGAGTCAAAGAGATATTACATATGAATATTTCCTGATCAGATCTTGGACTCATGACACGGGCTGAAGATCTTTGTTTTTGGAGCATCACTGCCTTAGGCATTTGCACCTTAAAGGTCTTATGACTTGTGGAACATTCTGGAGTGACAAGATTTTGCAATGATCCACAGGCCTCCAGTAGAGACATTTCTACTCTCATGAACTCACTAGCAGAAACTAGAACATTCTTGCAATCTGTACTGTACTGAGATCTCAAGTGACCGACCCTGACATTCTCCTGAGATTCTGATTTCTCTATCAAGTCCAGCAACGGATGCCAAAATTAGTGGGTTGTTCCCCTTGACTTTTCCAAGTGCATTCTGAAAGATTGTGCATGTGGTTACCTACCTTGCATGCTCCATATGAACACTTCAAAATTTATTCCCGTCAATCACACAATCAATGCAACAATAACTTTTTTTTTAAACAAACTGGAGATAATCACTTCAATGTGACTTTTTGTTTACTCCATCTGTAACCAGAGCTGATGTCAGATCAAAACTGCACTGTTGATAAGCAGGGGTTGTTATTTGTTGGATGACTGATCCCAACCACTTCAGTGACTAGTCATTTGCTTTTAATTTCCATCACCATGTAACAGTGGTTCCCCAAACGCTGAGTCATGATCTATAGTCAGCCTTCAGAACCAGGTATTAGTTGGTTCAGACTTGGAAGTCACAATTAAAAAAAAAAACTACACAAAAACATCCCACAGCAATTTAAGATTAGCACTTGATCTGAAGATGTTAAGGACAGCCCTGTCTGGTGGAGCTGTGCACCTGTTTGCTATTCATCACCCATGGACAGTCAGTGACAACACTATGTGAATAAGAATGCATAACACAACCTGGCGTGTGACGTGATTGTGGCTGTCGTTTCCTGGCACATAGTTCTACAATAAAGACATGGTAAGATACAAAAAGGTCACGGATAGAAAACTGCAGACAATGAAAATATATCATAATTATTGCATGTGTAAATGAAGTCGGATTTATATGTCAGCCATCTTTTACATATTGTGACTTACCACAAAACATCAGCATTGCTACATTATTATAGAAATTTCACAGAGAACCCACAAACTTTGGAACTATTTGGCCTGGAACTTTGAAGTGTTTCAATTCTTTAGTTCAATCAACTCCATCTTTGTTACCATAGATCTAGATCTATCTGTCATCAAAGTCTGGTTAAATGCACGTTCAGAATCAAACTAAAACAATGAACTGCTTCAGAACACATCAGACACTCCGTCTCAACATAGACTCCTGTGTTGTGACTTGAAGCAGCATTAAGTAATAACAACACCTAAGGAAAAGAGTTTGTGTACCAAAGAGCTTGTGAGTGACAGTGATGGCCAGCCTGGACATCTGTCTATACACTGTGCAGGTTGATTGTAGTCACAACAGTAGAGAATAAAATACTTATTTACAATATTTGTGTTCTTCTTTCATAGAAATTGTGCCAGTAAAAGTTCCCAAGAGAATCAATGAAGTTTTTATCTTCTCAGTTATTAGCTCAGTTGTGAGCAGTTCAGTTCTTTGCTGTTGGAACATGATAATAGCGCAACAAGAAAATTGTACTCATTAGTAAGGTAGAGCTGACAGTTTCAGTTTGAATCATTTAACTTGAATGTTTGGGGTCCTACATAATTTGCTATACTACCTAGAATGAACTTAACCATGCAGATAATGCAAGTGGGCTTAGTCTTCATCAGCACTCTTAAGTAAGGAGTTCAGGAGACCTTGCATACTTTTTCAGCTTTGGTAACAAAATGGATAGTTTAGTTTTATTTTTTGTTTTCCTTAAAGCAGGTCATGGGATGATACAAAAATCATGTTTGTAACACAAAACCACTTAAGCTATTTTAGAACATCAAAACATTATCATGGACATTCACCAATCAAATAGTCTTATACTCGTAAAAGAGTCGGGTGTAGTGTGTGTGCGCGTCAAACCAAATGTATGTGAAAAAAAGAGGAGGGGGGGGGGGGGGGGGGTAGCGAAGGGAGCATTGATTTGATTGCCAACATTGAGCGCAGACATTTTATGGATAATTCCTTGTTACAATTTAAGCATGTCATTATTGCTAGAAGCATCATGCACATTTAGAGAGGATGGAGATGTTGCAATTCTGAGGCAGGAAAATGTAATGATGGATGAACCACAAACAATGTCACATTCTGTAGTAAAATTCCATGTCTTTATCACTCACCCATAATGTCTTGGCCTGTGCCAACTTTGGCTTCATTTTCCAGGTTTTCTTTGACCACGTCCACCTTGTTGTTGCTGCCAAAGTGGCCAGGACTGCCGCCATTGTTATGTCCCCCTGGGCGAACCTTCTCACCTTCAAAGGATGGGTTGATGTAGGCAGTTAGGGGTCTCTTGGCATCATTAGTAGCAAAACCGCCATTTGGATCTTCTTCCTCGTCATATGCACTGTCACCAACTCTGATGGACATCATTTAAAATCGACACACAATACATAATATCATTCTTTACAGAAGTTCTAATATCAAACTACCAACTAGAATTGTGAGAAACAGTCAAAACGCCTTCGCAAATTTTCTCATTGCCAGTTCCAGTGAAACTTGTTATAAAAAATCAGTATCTCTAAATCAAATCCTATTTATCATGATTTGTCTGTCAAATTTACTGCACAAATTCCAGGGTTTAATGTTAGCATCCGCAAACAAACGTCCCTGTAAGAAACATAAAAAAACACAATAATGATCAAAAGTTTAACTTCTTCTTCCATTTCTAATTTAGTTGAAATTGATTGGATAGTTTATTTATAGCACAAGGTTTTCAGTACATGACATTGTAACCTTTACTTTTTTTTTCCTCACATTTTTTACTAGGTTAGAAGTCCCAATCCCCTCCCCACCCCCTAACGTCCATTTCCAGTTCTATCACTCACTTGAGGAAGACTTCCTCCATGGTGGTTGCTGTTGTACCAAAGCTGGTAATGTTAAGTTTTTCCTTTGCCTGGTCCAGGGCTCGGAACAGAGCTGGAAATTTGCTGGATTCATTGTCTGGCAGGAGATATGAGACCTCAGTGTTGATGACCGTCTCCAGCTGGGCCACACTGACATGGGACTGAATAAACTGGGTCAGTGTGCCCACATCACAGTCGGGAGTCTTTACACACACCAGGTGATAACCAGCACCTGAAGACAACCAAGTACATTCATAAAGTCTATCTCTTCCAGATTCCTCTTTCACTTGATTGATTGAGCTACCAAAAATGCATAACAAAGTACCTGCAGCACCCAGCACATCTACACATTCTTGTCAAAGAGAATTTCTGCAAAAGTGACCACAAGGTGGACAGAAAATGCTTCAACAAAACATTCATCTTAACATTTAAACCATCAGTTAAATTTAACAGTTTTTCACTCAACATTTTCCTGGAAATGTATTAAACAATATTTTAATCTAACCAGTTGTTAGCTCCCTTGATAGAGGAAGAAATTTACTACTGTTTACTCCAAATGCGATTTAACAAATTCTGTATCAGAACGGAGTCTCAATGCCTGGGAGTTGCTGCAGATAAACTGAGCTCTTGGTCAAATGACTTAAGTCTTATGATAACTGCGTGAGGAATGCCATAAAACTTAGCCTTTTAATGTACATCACTTGATATTATAGAGTTTTTACCCAGCAACTATAATAAGGACCATCATGACAAACAGATTAGGACAATGTTCAACCATCTTTATTGTTCATAGATTTGACTTTACACACCATAGAGTTTTTTCAAGAACATGGAACTTCCACAGCACTTGATCACGCCCTCAGCCATGATGGCAATTCTGTCTCCCAGTAAATCTGCTTCATCCATGTAATGTGTGCTGAGCACGAGGGTTCTATTCCGCCGAGCATTTTGCAGCACATTCCAAGTCTGACGACGAGCGGCTGGGTCCATTCCTGAGGTCGGTTCATCAAGAATGACAACCTAGATCATGAAAACAGCCAGTAGAAAAGAGCTAAATTATAACCAATACACATTTTCCCTAAATCTGATATTTCCAAATAGATCTACCCTGAACAAAACATCATATTTTATCTGTCATGAACAAAGAGAGTTGTCACAACAGAACAGACTTGATGCTATATGAAGGTTGGGGTTGACAGGCTTTGGTTTTTCCTGCCCACATCAAAATGAGAAGGAACTGATGTTTTTTTTTTCAACATCACATTGAACAATCGTGGTGGAAATCATGGTGTGTTTAACTGAAATTCTGAACTGCTTGCTCCTTTAGTCCTCTCAACTCAGATTTTAATCCCCATGGCAATTACGATAGACAAAACAAAGTTTAGCTATCTTCAGAAGGAAAGGCAGGTCTATCTGGGAAACGGTTCTCTTCACAACATCATTTAAACACACAATACAGTGCACAGCTGCACTCCACTTCACATCATATCAATTCTACATCTAGCACAGAGAGAAGGAAACAGAAACAAAAAAAAACTCCAGAAATGTTAAATTTCCATTTCTGATGATGTAAATTGTTTTTCTACTTTTCTTCATGAATCATTCAAACTTTGCCTACCTCCGAGCCACCAATCAGAGCTATTCCGACTGACAGCTTCCTTTTCTGTCCACCTGATAAATTCTGTGATCTTGCCTTGATTTTGGTCTCCAGTCCCACCTCCTTGGCCACAGAGACAACTTCAGCTTCCATTTTGGAGCCATAGCAACCTTTCAACTGCGCACAAAATAAAACTTACGTAAAAAACACATCATACTGTGTACTCACACATCATACTGCGTACTTATCAAATACAAATAATATTAGCCTGATTAGTTTACTAACAGCCCCCCAGCAGAAAAGACAAAAAATGATACTTTTAATCCCCCCCCCCCCCCCCACCCCCACAAATAAGGAAAGTAATCGTGCTATGATAGTCACAGAGCCCCCAACTCTCTGTTGCTCTCCCTCCCACCTCCCCCCAACTGTCTATTGACAGAGTTGCGAGGTCATGCACAATGATGAAAATCCAATTTTCAAATGCCCTTCAGAATCAAATATCATAATAACAAAGGTGCAGAGGCTGTTAGCAAGAAAAATCATGGTTAAAATCCACCATCTCCAAGGCTATTCAGACAAGTTTCTGGGAAGTAAACAGGTGAACTAATGCTGTGGGCATGGCCTACAATTTACTACAGCTCACAGTTTGAATTATTCACAAAATTTATACACACCACCGACCAGAACAAGTACATTTCACAAACCTTGGCAAAGAATTTCAGATGTTCCTCCACTGTCAGTGAATCAAATAGTATATTATGTTGTGGGCACAAACCCAGACTTCTACGTACTCCATCTAGATCAGTCCTGATGTCACAACCATTGATGCTGGCCGTGCCGCTAGTGGGAGGGATGAAACCTAGGGAAACAACAATAACATCAACATCAACCACAGAAGTTGTCAGTAAAATACTGACATCACCAGGCCAACACTGGCCAAGGATAACTCTATAAAGGTGAGAAAATCAGAATCCTATACAGACCAAACGAGATAAATATGTACATGTACCATGAAATGGAACCGGAGAGTGATGGAACACAAACATGCCACATAAAAATAGCAGTAGGATTCTGACAGACCGACACGTAGGTTGAGAGGTTTTTGGGTGAAGTTTAAAGAAGATTATTACAGTCAGAGGACACTTAGTAAACTTTGCTGGTATATAAGAACTTTCTCAGACAGTACAAAATTTGAACATGCCATCAATAATAAACTTCTACATGTACAAGGTCCTCCATGCATCTTTTTCCATTTGAAAAAAGAGCAAAAGAAAAAGGAAAAAACTAATCCAAACTACAGATTTATCAGTCACTATTACAATCAACGCTTTTTTTTGTTTTTTATTTAACCTGTGCCAGCTGCAGTGATCGGTTCTCATGTAGCCTGGCGACACTTCAAACCACTGTAAGTCTGCTAAAAATTGCTGCTCAGATTTGCAATCTTGTGACTTTTTCTAAAATTCATTTTACTGTAGACCTAGAAAAACAAAATCCTATGAAATCAATGAATTCCACTGATCACTTTGCTGAAAACCCACAGAGTTGTGACCACGACTGTGACTGGGCGACTGGATTCTATAAGATCCAACCATTCCCTAAGTGCCACTGATCATCATAGAATTTAAAATCGTTCCCAGCCACACGAATTTAAAAGGTTTTGACATTCAATTCAACGACTTCAGGATATTGGCTAAAGATTTGATCGTCGAGCAAAAGGCAGGAATTTTAAGAAGGAAAAAAATCTTTAGGGGGTAAAGGTCAAATCAAGGGTAATATTAATCTGAATGAAATTGAAAGACATACAAAGTAACTGGATACAGGATGAAAAACAGAGTGTGTGGACGCGGGTAAAGTGAAAAGATGGAAAGAAAGAGAGGAACAGATAAAGTAAGATAAAAAATATTGCCATGAAAAGTGATCACTACAAAGTTAATATCATTCATTGTAATTCTAATAGTTTTGACCCTCACCTGTCAACATGGACATGGTGGTGGTTTTTCCAGCTCCATTGTGACCCAACAGGACAGTGATCTGACCCTCGTACATATTCATGGAGGTCCCAGCAACTGCCACTTTCCTACCAAATGTCTGAGGAGATTAAAATTCAGCCATTCAATATCCAGGTAATCCACAATAAGTTTTTCCTGTGTCATTTCAAAACATGGAATGTGAAGGCCCAGAGTTATTACAAGACAAAACAAGTGAAGTCATGAAACTTATCTGGAAGACAAGGATTCTAGTTCTCATTTTTTTTCTGTGTGTTTTCCTTTTTCGTTGTCATTTCTTGATCTCAGTGTTTAGTGAAGTTGGGTTAGGGTTGGTATGAGGGTAGGAGGCTTGATTCTGTGATTTGTGGAGTTCATCATGGGGTCAGTGTGGGATTCTGTTTGATGGTGGGGTTGGAGCAGGGCTGATCCTAGGGATAGTGGGGGAGTAGAGGGGTTGAATTGGAACTGATCCTAAGGAAGGGTTGGAGGATGGGACCAGGGAGAGGTTGAGTTTTGATAAGAAGAAGAATTGCTCAGCGTGTCTGATACTTTATGATAAATTAATCACATTCTTTTTATTCAGATTTCAAATGTCTCACATTTATGCAGTGATTATCGATATTCCAGATCCGGTGGTTTCCCTTACCTTTCTCAGATTGCAAATTCTGATACCAGCCTCCAGACCAGTTGGGTCTTTCTCAAAGTGATTTCTTTCTCCAACATCTGATTCATATATGCTGTCAGACAGATTCTCTCCTCCACACCAGTAGGACTTCTACAGGTTCACATTAAAAAAAACATAAAAATAATCAAACAAGTACGAAAAAATATGTAAAATAATTATTTTAAAATTGATGCAGACAAACAATCATGTACTTCCTGCAAACTTAAAATTAATACTTAATTCATGAAATTTCCAGATTTTCATCACTACAGAATGAAATCATTTCTATGGTCACTTCTATGCTGACAGTGAAGAAAATGTCTACCCTTCGGTGTCATCTCTTTTTCATTTTGATATCATTTCATTCAGTCTTAATGTAGTTGACTATTTTCAAGAAGTGTGATGACACTTAACAGCATGGGACTGCCTATGACAGCACATAACAGCATGAGGGAATCCATGATTTCAAAACACTAAAGGCAACACAATCTTATACACCCCCCACCCACCCCCCTAACTGTAAAGAGTTCGTGTGATCAAAATGGTCATTTGCCAGACAAGAAGTTGGATGATTGAGAAAACTTTTGTTGACCTCAGCCAATTCACTGTTCACCTTAAATTGGGAATCTTTCGCTTCACTGAAAATCTCATGCCATTTTCACAATACTCCGTCAAATCTTTATTACTGCAGAGAAACCTAACTAAATGTATAATAATAATTAACATGCTACAGTTTCACTTTTTTTCCCATCAGAATGAGTAAAAACTGGCTTTATTTCACAACGAGTGATTTCAACATCGATCTGTTCCCTGAACGGTTAATGACATGCCTACCAGTAGTGGACTGATCCAATGCTCTGTCTTGGAACAACAAAACATTCCACAGCACTATCATCAGGTTACAATGATATGGTGGTTTGTCCTTGCAAGGCAAATTACAGAATCAATCCACTCTTCCATTTTCAAGACAAAAACAAAACAAAAAAATGAAATTTAAATTTAAATGTCAACAATTTCCAAATACATTTTTTGGGGAAAATGCCATCACAATTTCAAGATTTTCATAACATGACATTTACTGGTTTATTTTGCCGTGAGCATACTGTCTTTGCCTCATGGCACTGCTCTGTTTTGAAAAATCACCTGTATAATGCAGCTGGACACTGAGGAAAAAATCAGTTTATGGCCTCTGCAGTTGTAAGTAAGAAGTTTAGGCAGTTAGTGTTCTTGAAAGCTGCCAGCTTGAATTTCGGTAACAAAATCAGTCACAATTTCTGTCTCACTCACCGTGAAGCAAAAGTAAAATGGCTTTGGTACTCCAAACTCCCCTGGCCTAACGTTGTCCAGGTACCAGGTGATCAGCAGGTGAATCAGTGAGTCCACCAGCAGCATGATCATACACTCCAGAAGACTTAGGTTATCGTCCACCGTACCAGGTTCATGAAAGTTTGACCACAAGGCACCGTCCCCTGGCAATGGATTTTGCAGGTTTGAGAAGCCAAATTCATAAGATATAACTGATGTTCAATATGTTCAGACATGAACATCAAGCCCCACAGGAAGACAGTCACAAGCACTAATGCCACAATGACCCAGTGAAATTAAGTTATCACTACAAAAGTGTGCTAATATATTGCCATAACAAACAGAGTACATCAAGGTTCCCCATACATCTATATATTACAATCTCCAAAATGCTATGAAAATTGGTATCATTTCTCTCTCAGTAGTGCAGTCCTAAGTTGATGTTCACTAGGGTTCAAAAGTGAAAGGTTAAAAAGTATTGTCAAAAACGGTAATTTTAGATAACATAAAATGTTCAAAGCGACAGAATTACAATTGATTGGAAATGTAGACAGGAAGAATGGATCAAGGGAAATACTATGCGCAAAGGATCAAGTTTCCATCAGATCCTATGTCTTCACAGTCTGATGGCTGTAGGATCTTCCAGTACAGCTCTAGGATGACGGTACTTAAATTAAATATTGTCAGTGTTATTTTTGTATTTTCAAGTGTATACCTGTTCCCTCTAGGATGCCAATACAGTTAGCTCCCAGTGCCATGGCTGCATTGAAGAGGAGGCCACCTGCCAGCTTGTTACCCTTAGACATGTCCTCATAGTTGGGCTGGATGAAGTAGTAGGGGAAAAAAAAGGCAAAAAATAAAATGCCTGAAAGTGCCGCTCCGACATTGGCTGGAAAGAGAAACAAAAGCGATGTCAGTTGTGCAGACAGATGCAAAAATCCATAAACTATTCTTGTGCATGATTTAAGCCTCAAATATCATAAATTCTCCATATCTTCAGCAACTAAAGTCTCAACTGCTAAAAAAGTATAATAAAAAGGTGAGATTACTCTGAGAAACGACAGACATTAAAATGTTTGTTTCAAGACTTTCAGTGTTCTGTTACTGTATCAAAAGCCCTGCAATAAAAATAATAGTTGTTGAAAGTAAATTAAATTTAGCCATACTTTCCTCATTTGTGAAGAATGGGATGGGTAGGAGGTGGATAACAATTGCTATTCTGGTTTATCCCTTACAGGAAATTTACCTCAATCGTTCTCCAAATATATATATACATGTATATATTTTTTACTACTACAAGTAGATCTAATATTGCATTTTTATATATTTTTTAAATCTCATTTGGGAATGTATGGGGGGGGGGGGGGGGGGAGAGTGGCAGGGATAATTTTTTTATTAATTTTTGTCCAGGCAGTGGACTGTTTGTCCTGCCCCTCTCGATTCCCAACTGCCAAGGTTCTTTTATGTGTGCAACATGCACACGGACCCTCCGAATTTTTCGTCTTTTTCAGAGAAGAGTAGATGCTCGATCCTACCCACCGTACGATCAGGGACAGAAAAATATGAGAAAAATCCCAAAAATTCCAACATGCCTGCAAAAACCAGGATTTGAATCTGGTACCTTGGGTATGAGAGGCAAGCACCTTGCCTCTAGACCGCCGTGTCCCCCATATATTATGCAAATGGCAGCTCTGATCAAGATTCACACGCACAAACAAAAAAAAAATTTTAAAAATCTAAAAATCCTGGGAACGTGAAAGGAAGGAAACAAAATTTTAAAAAACAACATTTACCTTTCTGAACAAATGTGCTGACCATGAAGCAAAATGTGATGAGTGCCATGGCATAGCACATCAGGAAGATGAAGAAGAGGCTGGCATCACTGTTGGCCAGCACTGGGCCTTCTTTCAAAATGTCCAAACCAAACAAGAAAGCATAGACGGTCATGGCAGGGACCAGATAGACGGAGAGTGTGATGAACCAGGACACCCAGTGGGCAGCAGGAGACAGACCCATCAACTTCATGGACTCCTGCAGACAACACAGACACCGTCAGACCCACACATTAATACACATTTTTGTCCTTACAAGACACCAACTTTTGTTTGTTTTTTTTTGGTCAATTCCCTTTGCATTTCTAAACTGAGAATTTCAAACTTAAATACACATTTTTGTTTGAGTGATGGTCGAGTTCTGAGTAGCCTGTAGGTTGATCTTTTCTGCTTTTTTTCCCCCCTTTCATATACAATAAGACAAAATAAGACAGTTTTGTGTAAATTTTTACATTGAATATGATAGTAATTTGAATAGGCTAAAAGTCCCTAATTTCTCTTCTGTATATGACTTGACCTGTATACTCAATGGTAGGACTTTGGCATCATAAAACACTTACTCGAGTTGAGATAGAGTGGATTGCAAAGAAAATTGGACAGCTGGATAAATTTCCTTTTCTTGACACTGTATTCTGAGCCAAGACTGCTAGCTAGAAACTTGGAAGTTAGGTGTCTAATAGACTGGATCAAGTTTTGCAGTCCACACAATTATTTATACATGTCACCTGTCACCTGTCGGCTTCATCGTCATCGATGTTAGCTGCTACAGTGGATGTCACGACAAAATCTCCTCCACCCAATCCTGTCCTTAGCTTTCCTAGTTAGTTCACTTATTTCCAGCTGGCTGACTTTCTTGATGTTATCGTGATATGTAATGGGTGGTCTTCCTTGTTTTCTCTTTGTTTCTGTCTTTCCTTGAAGGATTGATATCATAAGGGCCGTGCTTTTGTTTCGGGCCGCGTGGCCGATGTATGCAAGTCTTCTTTTATTTATTTCAGGTGTTATTCTTCTGGTGGTGCCAAGCTGTTCTAAGATGCTTGTATTTGTTCTCCTTTCTGTCCAACTTATTCTGAGTAGCCTTCTGTAAAGCCACATTTCAGCTGCCTCCAATCTTGTTATGTCTGCCTTTTTGAGTGTCCAGGCTTCACAACCATATAGTAGGACTGGCCAGATCAAGCACTTAAGTATGTTCACTTTGAGGTCCGTTGGTGTGCCTCTATCCTTCCAAATGTTGTTTAGTTGAACCATTTTGTGTTTTGCCATTCCTATCCTTGTTTTTATGTCCTTTGAGCAGCTTCCATCTTGCGATTTATGTGATCCTAGGTATTTGAAATCAGTCACTTTTTCTAGTGCTGTTTTGTTTACTAGTATCTCCTGGTGTTCATGGTGCCCTGTTCCAGTATGCATGACTTTGGTTTTCTTAGCATTTATATATGTATTCAGGACATAATTATGAGGGCCATCAGTAACTGTAATAATGAAATTAGTGATTTGCAATCTGATTTTGGAATAAGCAAGTTGACTTTAAACCAAACAATGTCTCACTGCTAGCTTCCTCTAACTTTAGTGAATGTAATTATTGTAACCATAGCTTCTCAATACAAAAGCAATCATCCCCCAGGATTCATTAGACAATGTAGAATGATGGTCACTTTACAGTGATAGGAACAGAGTTAAGGACAGAGTTTGGAAAAGCAAAGGAATAAGGTAAAGATTACTGTGGGCATGTGCAGAAATGACTGGGTGGTCGGGACATGCACAACTCTTCCCACACTATGATCTGAGAAATACCACATGATATCAGTGTCCAAGAAAGAGCATTGCTCATAGAGTCGCACTTTCTGACAATTGTTCTAGCAGGGTCAGCCTGAACTCACCTTAAGTTTCCTTTCCTTCTCATACACTAAATTCTTGGTACTGATGATAACGCTGAGGATGAAGCTGAGGACGATGAACAGCGGCAGCTGGCTTTGGATCACTTGGATCATGGGATCATCAAAGTAAGGGGGATAAGCCATCTTCTGTGTGTAGACCCCCAAATTGATGGAGTCAGGATCCTTGCCATCTTTGAATAGCCAATATTTAGCCACAGCTTCACTCACCACGCCCTGGATGTAGAGAACACGTTCCCTGTACACTGGAGATGAAGTAATTTGAAAATGCAGGGTAAAATGTTTGTTAGTCAAAAGAAAACATCAACTTCTGTCCCCATGGATAGACTTGGCTGGTTTTCTTTGAGGAACTGATTCCTTGAGAAAAGTTATGACATTTGTTTCTCATGGAAAGTTGGAAACAGAGTATAAATTGTGTGTGTGTGTGTGGAGGGGCGGGGCGGGGCGGGGGCGGAGGGGGACTGCGCTAGATCAGCCTTAAAGTTTGGATTCAGGTTTTAGGTAAGTGGTTGAGGATTTAGCTGTGGAAAAACCTGGCAGTTTTTGACATGGAATTAAGGATTTAAATATGCCAATACCATGAAAGTCTATGTAGAGATTTTGATACAAAAATGGGTAACCTGCAGGTCTATCATGACTTAACCTGATTTCAAGGCGGCAGTTTGCCTGGTAGGACGACGTGAGATTACACGGTCTCTTATAAATGCTGACATGGAAATTGTCTCTAGAACAATCCAAGCCACCCATGAACCTGGTGTAAGAGAGTGGAATCAACCCCACTCCTACCCCCACCCTAGCCCTGTTAAGAGAAGAAAGTTAAAAAACTCGCTTTAGTGGTTGGGGTGGGGGGGTGGGGGGCTGTACAAAGTGGGGAAATGGAGGTAGGGGAGGGTCTTCTTCTCATACCTGAGAAGATTGAAAGTGAAGAGAACTAGAAATTTAAAGCTAAAACATTGACCCTAAGAAGAAACCACAAAAACAAAGAACTTCGGGGGGGGGGGGGGGGGGGGGGACAGAAGAAAACACACAGGGAAGTTGTGAAGATGAAACTGATCCTTAATTTACAGTTGAGTTAATTGAGAATGTTCGAGGGAAAACCTTTACCTACCGGTACAGCCGTGATTCCTTACCCAGGGGGAAACACTTCACCTGTAGTTCTGGAGGAAAGAACCTTCTAGGCCCTTACTTTGATAATTTTTTTCCGTTTCTGGACTGTCGTCCCCCCCCCCCCCCCCTTCCGCTCTCGACATTCAGTTCCACTGCTCCAGTTTGTCCCAGCAGTAGTAAATCAGTGAATGTTACAGCCACGAAATGTAACCGCTGAATGATGCCTTACTTAATTAATGTAGGGAGAAAAGGTTTTTAACAACCCATTTGGGGACCACAGACGTAACTAGCACTGAGCTTACGTTTATCGTTATCCTCCCGGGGTTTGTTGGTTTGGAAGAAAGGGTAGGTAAACTCAGTTCTCCAGCGCTTGCTGCCCGTGTGAGGCCGAATGGTAAACGTGGACTGTTGCTGCAAAGAGCTGCTTGTGTTGGACATCCCATCAAACACAATGATCTGGCGCATGTTCTGTGAGTGAAACTCGTAGTAATCCACAGCGGCATCCTCAGTGGCAAAGGGTTTTAGGGTAACTTAAGAAATAAAAAAGCAATTTTAAAGTCAGTTCACAAAACCAACAAATACACTACACTGAGAAAGAACAGTACAAAATGACTAATTACACAAAAGTGCACCAGAAACACACGCGGCATATATACACATACATAGATACACACGCACGCAAGCACATACAGATGTACAAACATGAACTTTTAACTGGACAGATTTAGGCAACTGCCGGGCAAGGTGGATATTTCAAGGACCGAGCATTTTCACACCTTTATAACCGCATACAGTCTCTGATTAAATATTTCCCAATAAGTAGCTGAATCATTTTCAATGTCCTCTCCATCAGTCGGACAAGGCATGGTCAGCAGGTTCGGTGAGACAAAACTGTTCCAAGCTGATTACTAACTAGGTCACGTTAACTCCTCATCAAATGGAGATCGGGATATTTCACACACACAAACACACACACACACCACACACACACAAATCATGTTCTAATGAAACAATCAAAATAATAGTCCATACGAAATGCCACTTAGAATAATTATTCCTACAGAGGTAACTTGTCATGGATATTCACCATGCTAATATCCTGACTCTCATACAAGTAAGGGGGGGGGGGGGGAGGCCAGGCGTATGAAAAGCATACAAGAGGGGTGGGGGGGGGGGGGTTAAATCTCTAAAAGCGAATAGACATTATTTTATAGATGATCCAAATCGTCGCTGCCATAATTAGCATAATTACAATGTATTGTGCGAGGCAGCTCTGGCGTGAAGGAATGACTCCAGGATGGATGCCAGGCCTCCAAGGGCGCACACTGTACAGTAGTTTACAGCTCTTTTGGTATGTTACATTTACGTCACCAAAACTGACTGCTCAATTGTTTACAACAAAAAAACATGATTCTTTAAAATGATTATCAAACAAATATTTAATATTGAATCGATATAAATAAATACGTATATTTCCAATGTTATCCGGCGGTAGACAGAATTAGTAGATGTATTTTAGACCACACAGCCGATCTTTTGAGGTACGTAAACAAGAACTAAGGGGAGCGCACTTCTTGTGACGCCAAGTGACACAAACCAATAGGAATTTCCGGTATTAGTTTCTCTTCGAACTGGCCTGCAGTGCACAGATTATTCTAGTGTAACTCAGTCTTAAAAGTGTTCAGTTGTTTTAGAATCGCATTTACACACACGACTCGGAGGTTTTGCACTAATAGTCAAAGAAAAAAAAAACAGCCGCCGCCTACCCCAATCGACCCTTTTCCACACTGTGACGATCTGACAGTCAGATTAAATAGATCAATGAAAATTAACCTTTGCAGAATGATCTTAATTGTGTCATATTTTGAATGTCAGCCTCTCATTATTAGGATCAGCCCACAGCCCAACATGCAGACACAGCTCTTGCCCTGCACCAACAACACTCACAGATAAACATGCTCGTTGCTACATCATACTTACTGTTGACTCCAGCATTCCGGCTTTCCGTAATGTTTTTCACAAATTCCATAACTTTGTCCGTTTCTGACATGGTCGGTGTGTAACCAATTTCCATTGGATTGGGGAATTCAAACTCTGAGGACAACTTCGTGCGAGATTCATACGTGGGATCTGGGTATTCTTTGGTCTCAATAGCCAGTCGGATCAGCAAAATCAAAACGGCAAATGCGATAGGCAAAATGATTTCAAATATGGAGACGCAAATACGTCGTTTTTGTAAAAGCCAATTCTTCCAAAGCAGAAGTCCGACTTGCCTAATAAAGGCCATGGTGTTTATTGGCTTTGGCTGAGCTGGAGGGCGCCAGTCACCCGAAAGTAGACACGAACGTCCCCTTGTGTTCTGGTCAGTTGTCTAAGAGTTCCCAGTGATGAGGAAACAGCGCTCTCTATTGGTGCTGGTGGGTGGTGGCTTACATCCTGGGGAACTAACAGTGCAGGCTCTGAGATCTCTTGTAGTCTGATGTCCTCGTGGGTGTGTGTGTGTGCGGTTGCTGATGTATCTCTCTTCTAACTCGTCTGGGCTTTAGACCCACCTGAAATATAGCCAACACAAGAATGAAAGTCAGATTTATCTGAAAGGTTTTACGCCTATTAGCTTCCTAAGTGTAGATGGTAAGATTGCCAAGGTGACACTGCTTCAGTGTTAGTGTGTTCTAAGTTGCCAGTGAGTCACACAATCCAGCATGGGTAAATCTGTTCACATTTATTTTCTCATGTCTGACTACGGCCCATAGAGATAGGCATGACCAAGATCGGGTGAAGCGAACAAAACGACAATAAGGCTAACCTATTGGACAAGATGGTCAAGAAGCACCAGGGCCGTACAGTGACTGGACAATCAATTTTATTAAATTTAGATTAATGGACAGATATTTAATTGCAAACCTAAGCCTGGGCGAAACTAAATCATGGACACTCTCGACATCATGGGTTTGGTGGCTTCACAACAATGCCAGCAACAAGGAAATTTAATTTATACTCAGTGCT
The DNA here is from genome assembly GCA_963931925.1 of Onchidella celtica. Classification (NCBI taxonomy): domain Eukaryota; kingdom Metazoa; phylum Mollusca; class Gastropoda; order Systellommatophora; family Onchidiidae; genus Onchidella; species Onchidella celtica. The sequence continues at coordinate 56,219,664 of OZ007572.1, read as the reverse complement.
GGAGGTGATCGTTGGTGATCAAAACTTCAATCTAAATCCCCTCTCCAGCATGGACAAGATTTTTTTTCTGGGACAAACACCTCATTTAGTAAGTTCAGGGTCCGGCCAAGGTATAAATCTGACATCAAGTTGTTCAACTCAAAGTCCCAAAAACTCCTGTCACTCTTTCAGCTGCACAAGACACATAAGGACGATAACAAGGAAAGAACCAACGAGCAAGACAAAAACCAGAAACCGTCCAGGATGCAAGAACATGGAGACACGAATAGCCTAAAGCTGAGGCCCCCGGGAAAGACAACTCTCAACTCAAAGTGTACGGCACAGTTAACTTTTGCAGGTGGACACGTGACCCAGGCAATCTGAAAGCACAGAAGTTCCTGTCTCAGTTTTTGCTGTCTGGAGAGTCCGATTTCTCCTGCCAGTCAGGAGTTTTTCTCAGATTTCCACGACAGATCAGCTATGTGAAAGTTCCAGAAAGACACCCTAGGGTGTATTAGTGGCGCGTGTTTCAAGAATGTCAGTGCCGGGATCCACGGCAGGTGACGTCATGATTGTGATGCAATCGACCGATGCCTGTCAATTCAACAAAAGTGAAATCTGGCCGCCAGCATTCTGCCCCCCCCCCCCTTCCTTGAAAACCTCCTCTGAAGCTCGCGGTAAACAATATTAAGACAAAGTAAGACAGAATCCCAGTCAAACAAAGATAACGCGATTCCACACCACTGACATCATAACACAAGTACATGTATATTTGCAATTATTTATTTCATAGAAATGACAGACTCCGTACATTTCACCCACCTTGGTCAATTGCAAATGGCTGATTTTATATTTTAAAAAATGTACTCTTTATAATTCTACAATTGGCATTTCATTTGTGGAGTTTGTTGTGTAGACCAGAGTTCTCACATTGAATATCCTCACATCAGTCATCCTCTATTTCACTTTTGCCAGAAATCAAAATTCTGCAATATTCCATGTTCCACACAGACAGACACACACTGAGAACCGTTGGCACACAATCCATTTTTTATTTTCTGGGGGCGAAAACCAAGAAAATGGCGATAAGGGGACCAAAACTATGAAAGGGGGGGGGGATCCTGGGAGGGGAGGACATGAATGGAGGACGATTTGGGAGCAAATACAGGCAATCTCTGACTTGTTCCACAATACGCGTAGATCAATAGGTTTTATGAATAGAAAAGGCAATTTCTTTGGTGCATTTCATAAAGAATACTTTTTTAAAAAATGCTTAATAAAATAATGTACAACCAACATGCCTACTGCAAATAATAAGGCTTTGAAAAAACCTAACATCATAATTTGTGTATAGTCCAGTCTGTCTTCTTGTGGAATGTAGGACATCTGTTGGGTCTGAGTAGGGATTGGGGGTTGAGGGGTGGACGGCAGAAAATTTGCAGCCTAAGGAGGCGATTGGCTGAAAAAGGTTGAGAAGCACAGGACAAAGCTTAAAACAATGTTAAATGAAATAAAAATGTTGTGTGGCTGCAGGTTATCAGAGGAGCTCACACCTCCACGTCAAGGACTCACGACAGAAAACTGGCCGCTTCTTCCTGATTTTTTACTTTTCGTTAAACTTTTTTGTTTGTTTTTTTGCCAAAAAGATTCTTTTGTGCACCCAAAAACGTGCGTGTTTTTTTTATTTTTATATTTCTTTTGTGATTTATCATAATGTTACTACATTGTTTCTAGCACAGAGTTTTACAATTTTTTGTTTCTTTGGCCATTTACACCAGGGAACATCAAAAGTGCTTAACGCAATAGTCACAGGCACATGCTGCGCACCCAACGTTGTCAAACTGAAAACTCTCCAGCTGCTCACCAGTGCAGTGCACACATTTCCTGTCAGTTCTAATACATGTAGTTCCGCTATGCCGGGGAAACATTTGACAGATGCTCACTTACATAACCCATGTAGGACGACAAAACACCGGCTTTGCATACAGCGACCGAGACATTTAGTTGAGTGTTCTCTGTCTGATAGCTAAATGTTTGCTCAGTGGCTGTAGATTGTAAACTGACAAATCCAAATTGCAGCATCCAGAATTCGCAAGTTGATGTAACATCACTGTACACGAAACAGATCCATAATACAAAATTATGTACACACTGCCGGGGTGTATTCGATCCGTGTGTCACACAAAGTATCCAAGTAATGTAACTTTACGATTACTGGGTATCGCTCCCATGGTAACATTATTACTGTCTTAGATAACTACCAGGATTGACCGTGAGACGGCACGAAATTTACCACTGTCATTACTGAGTCTCCCCCCCCCCTCCCCCAACCCCCCTAAAACACTACGGCCTTGATAGCGACTGGCACGAGGCGCTAAAAATAGCAATGCGTGTCACGATCCACGTCGTACGGTCGGTTCAATACTTCACGCACTACATGATGTACAGGGGTGAGCCGAAGGCTAAGGATGAACAGAAGGTTGTGAATGGAGGCAACTGATATAAAGGAAAAGGTACATGCTTGTATTAGAAAGACAGACAGGTGGGTGGTACTGACAGAGACAGAGGGAGAGAGAAAGAGAGAGAGAGAGAGAGAAAGAGAGAAAAAGAGAAAGAGCAGACAGGAAGAGAGAAAATAAGACAGCGAGGACAGTGTAATATTGTTAAAGGCTTTTAATATTGTTACTATTATTTGAACTTAAAACAATAATGTTACAAAAGGTATTTTAAAATTTCCTCTTTGTCGGCAGATTGGTTATGGTAGAAGTGTCAGCTCAAATTACTGAACACGACAGGATGGGGTGGGGGGGGGGGGGAATTCACTTTCGAAAAGTTATCAGGCGTAAATGGGGGGGGGGGGGAGAGAAAGGTTGGGAACCGTCGGCAGAGAACGAGCACAGGCGTGTGGATAGAATTTCCAAACAAGACGCCAAGCTCGGCAAAACTCTGAGATCACAGACCAATAAAACATGCGATAATCCCAGTGTAGTTCACCTGTGTTTGCTCCTGGCACGACAACAAACAAAACAAAACAAAACAACAAAAAGTCGTTCACGGTATATTTGCAGATTGTCAAACTGGTCGGGCCAACACTTCTCCCCGCTGATAACAGCACTGGTGCCTGATCGCAGGTTTGAAATCGTTCTCGTTTTGTTAATTAAAATGCATTGGAAACGTTATCCGATAGAGAAAAAAAAAATCCCATTGCAGTGATATGAAATGTCATGACCTGGAGCTGAGACAGCCACATTGTGGCTAAAGAGTGCCATGTACAGCAGTGTCAGACTGCCACAAGCAAGGTGCACTAGTGACAGGCTACTGACAGGTGAACAGGAAGTCAACAAATGTTGGCTTAGAAAAACAACACAACATAATTAACAACAACAGAAGCAACCACAAAAAACAGTGCAATTTCCTTCCTTCTCCCGATTTCAACTACACAGACACACAGACACGCACACACATGCAAACACACACACTTAGCCCCGAGATAGCTCTGTCTTCCAGTGACACAACAAACGTTTTCCTCCACAGTAAACTGAACCATCAACGACCATAGACCGTGACCCACATTGTCACGAGTGGAGTGAGCGGAATTCAGAGATTACGGGGGCATGGAAGTGGGGGAATGACTCACGGGATAGTGAGGCTGCTCACCTATATTGACTTCTGTTAGTTAACGTTAAAGCGTGCATGTTGTGAGTGGGGGGGGGGGTCTGAATGAGGCGAGAGCGCTGTATTACTATCACTGCACACTAAGACGTCCAAGGAAGCGGACGCGGGAGAAAGCCCGAGAGGGCGAACATAAGGAGAGCAGTCGGAAGACTTGGGAGTAGTGTTTTTTCCAGTGATGACTGGTAGGTGGAACGATGATTGATAATTATGATTGATGTATTATATTCGTCTATTACCATGATGTAAATAAGTATATATGTGAGGAATGTGGAAGTCCTTGATACTGTATATAGCAATGTGCGCCATGAGCGATAGATGTAAGTTAAGTTCATGGATTTGTAGCGAGAGTGAGTATTGGGTACTACGGTGGAGGTGTGTTACCGTAGGATGTTTGGTGAGTGAAATGTGAACTATTGTGTGTACGCTTCATGAGTTGTAAGGAGGGGTGAAGTGAATAGAAGTGGTATGGTATTATACCAATGTAATGTTATTCTTGTAGGTGCCGAGGTCGGGCCGAAGAGCGCCACCTACGGTGAGCCCAGGGGATAGGCCAGCATAGGGCCGGAGGCCACACATAGGCCAGAAGTGAAGCTGTCGGTGCAGGACAGTAGAGGCACATGAGTCGTGGCAGTCTGGCCAACGACAGGGACGTATATATGATTGTGAATGTGCTATTGAAATGCTAATGTGCTATTGCCATGTTGATGTGCTATTGAAATGCTAATGTGCTATTGCCATGTTGATGTGCTATTGGAATGCTAATGTGTTATGGCAATAGGAAGGGGCTATTGAGAGACTGCGGTGCCAGTGAAATATTAATGTGCTATTAAGACAGGGAGAGGAGAAGCTGAGACCGAAGTGTCTCTAGAAAGTAACTACCGGGTTGTGGACCCGAGGAAGTGTGCGTACGGGAGAAGGCCGTTGTACGGCAGTGGAATTGAATAATATAATGTCTGTATTTGCTCTATTATCTTTATGTTTATGTATAATAAATGTGTGAGTCTGATGGGTTGTTCTGTTAAGTGTTAAACTTGTTCGTTCGTGATTGTTGTCTTGTTATAATTATTACATCTCCCAGTCTGGGATTTGTGACACACATACAACCACCGACCACACACACACTGACCCACACACAAGCACCGACCACACACACACTGACCCACCACACACAACCACCGACCAGACACACACTGACCCACACACAAGCACCGACCACACAAGTCATAAGAATCGACCACGCACACTAACCCATACACAACCACCGACCACACACACACTGACCCACACACAAGCACTGACCACACACACACTGATCCACACGCAAGGACTGTCCCACACACAAGCACTGACCACACACACACTGACCCACATATAAACACCGACCATACACATCAAGCACTAACCACAACACTGACCACACATAATCACCGACCATACACACATTGACCCACACACAAGCACGGACAGGAACTATATGACGCGTAGACGCCACTGAACGAATTGCGAAAATTTATACATCGCTGTTGTAAGACTAAGGCCCTGGACAGACGAGCTGTAAAAAACGCAGCAGTAATTACTGCGCAATCTGGAGATACACTGTGCCAAATGAGTGCGGTCACACGAGCCACCGTCCTGGCGTAGCAGATGTGTGTCGCTCACATTCTGCTACGCCGCGACCCGTCATGTCAGTGCATTGGTGAAGCACAGAATTCAATGGACGCGGACACACGAGCTGCATTTACTGCCGGCGCATTTCTACAACAATTGTGTTTTTTCCCTCTCGTCTCACTCCCCACGACAATATTTCCAGCGTGACCATGTCGTCTTGTCACGAAACAGAGAATTTGATTTTGGAAATAAAGAAAAGAAACATCTGTTGGAACAGCACAAGTGAAGAATATAAAAATAAAATTAAAAAAAAATGATGCTTGGATCGATGTCTGCAGTAATCTGTGAGAAACTATGGGATGAACCAAAAATCGTCTTTGTCCCTTTCTTTTTTATAAAAGATTCTTCTCATGACTATAACAAAAGCCACACTGACTCTCCGACCGTTAAATATCGCCCGTGTGGACGGCACACAAAGTAAGCGGCACTTACTGCGCAGTAATTACTGCTGAGTTCTTTACAGCTCGTCTGTCCAGGGCCTTAGAGGAATGTAGTATTTCCCATAGAAAGCTGTCGCTGAGCAGTGAACACAACTCTGTAGTTTGGCATTGTAATAAGACTACACTCCCCTCAGAACATAATACTGTCAGGAATTCCTGCTCCGTCCATTGGTCAGTTTGTCGTGTGACAGGGAAAGGCTGCATTCACCAATCTAACTCTAAGTCACTTGTAAGAATCAACTTGTGGAATGAAATGTTCTCTTTTTCTAACTAGACTAAAATTTTGTACGACTAATATTTAATGTTTTCTTTTGGTCTTCACAGAAACAGGAACAGTACATAGAAAAAGGAGCTGGGCAAACGTAATTATTTGTTGTTTTGCTCGGTCTCTTGTACAATTTTGTTTTGGATATTTGGTGTTTTTCTCATAGCATTGCGCCACGACTTGCGCTGTTACTCAGACTACGCAGTGTGGGCATGCCTGGACAGAACAGGGGGGGGGGGGGCTGCCAATGCTGGAGAAAAGGGTGGATGGCCCTCGGAGGTGTATATGTGAGAGAGAGGGAGAGAGAGAGAGAAAGATAGAGAGAGAGAGAGAGTGAGAGAGCGTAATTTTACTGACAAACCCATCTACTGAGACACATAGACACTGAATGCCCTGCAGTCTATGAAGCGTGAACATGTTGACGATTGCTGACAGAAAGTGATATTTGCGTACTTGTCTAGGTCAGGACAAGAGCCAAGGTAAACACTTACACAGAAATAATACAGGGTGACAAATGTATAGATGAACTGCATGACAGATGGACATTCAGACAGACAACAAGTAACTCTACAGACAAACAGACAGACTGAAGACTCAGACAGAGTGGGAAGTTTTGGAGCCAGGATTTTCTCCCAACTGAAGGAGTAAAGATATCGAAACTAACATAATATCTGCGGTACATTCGTCACGTTTCACGCTTTCTGGTTTTGTTTCGACGATAGTGTGTGTGTGTTGTTATTTTATTGTTATTGTTAAGTTGTTATGTTATCTTTGTTGTTGTTGCAAGGACAGGGAAGGTGAAGAGGGGGGAAATCCAAGAGGAAACTAATGCCGTATCACTTTACAGACAAGAATTAAATATAGTGGCCAAATAAACAAGTAAATAAATAAAAAAATAAATAAGTGAGTGATTGAGTGAGTGAGTGAGTGAGTGAATAAATACATAAATAAATAAATAAATAAATAAAGGTGCTGGTGTAACTAAACAGCTGACGTAGATTGACTTGAACTTTCCCTTGGCCTGTTGGACTTTTCGTGTGTAATTTCATGTCACCACCGCCACCCCTGCCCCAAACACACTGAACGTCGTACGGCCTTCGGGAGGACTTCCGAATGCGTTCCATAGCTTTTATAACGTTATTGAACTTTACTCACCGTTATGCATTGTTTGAGACTTTATTACCAACTATCACTTCATATTCACAATAATATTTGTAACACACTTGCCAAGAAAAACAGTATAATCCCAGAAAAAAGTCTGAAGTGAGACAAAATCCGCAAAACAGGTGCCATTTTGAAACTTGCTGGGCAGAGTTCACGGTAACACAATTTACGAAAAGCGCGACTGGTGAAGGTTTGCTGAAACAAAACTTGATATGGTGTTCAGGAATTTAAACTCACAACACATGGAATGGTCAGATGGACCTGGGGGCGTGAGGGTCTAGTCAGTTTGTATCAATGGGCGGTAGTCAGATTGACTAATCAGGCGAAAAGGGGCTGGGGTAGCCATTGGCGATCGACGTACACTCATGTAGGCCCTGTATTAGCTCACATCATGCAATCTCCCAGCAGCTGAAATAGGATTGTTTTGCCACTAGGCCGATTCATAATTTTTAAAAACTATGCAAATTAACAAGGTCGGTAACTTTCCCTAATTTAGGTCAAGGGTGAAGTATGTGAGTATTAGTAAATGACTACCGTCAAGCTGTTAACTCACCTGCGCGGCCAAATGGTTAAGACGTATGATTGAGGAGCGAAAGGGTGTGGGTGCGAATCCGAGTAATTGTCATATGATTTATAATAATTATGTATGTGCTCACTTTCAGATGATTCTTACGCAGAGAAATTGAGATGAGATGGAAGTAAGATAGAGAGAGGAAAGCGAAGAATGCGATGAATTATTAAAACTTCTTTGTCTTTCTTTAGAAAACCCCCCCAAAATACCTAGCCCCTTTTTTTATATAAACCCCTCAAAATAAACCCTCTTTAGCATGTATGGAACGCATTCGGAAGTCCTTCCCGTCGTACATGTTGCCTTTCCAGGCCTCCTCCTACTGCTTTCTTTCTGTGTTTTTTGTTTGTTTGTTTGACCATGCGGACAACGAACGGAATCTGACTTGGGGACGAAACTGACGCTTCTCGGACAGCGGTGAGCGTTTTTATTTTTTTAATTCTGAGAACTGCCTTTCTGCAGAGACCATAGTAATGTTACAATAGTCAACAGTATGTCATTCGGAAACGAAAGTAAGACAACATGTGACAGGTAAGAATCAGGTTACACGTAGAAAGGGTAACTGTACCGGCGAGATCACGCCAACGACCGACCGACCGACCGACAAACAGACAGACAGACAGACAGATTCTATACAAAAATAATACTAAAAACTAACACATGAGCACAGTTGCTACTGCACCGCGTTAACCAACGTCAGTTCTATATTGAAAATATTTTGCGCTGGCTCAAAGACCAAGAAGGGATAGATAATTATGATAACCATTTCGGGGTGTGTTCCATTTGAGTCACACAAAAAGGATACGGTGGGGTCGCAGGAACACCCTTCCCCCACCCCCTCTGGCGAGATAACCCCCTAGATGGATGGTTTTAGGCTCAGCTCGGCGATTACCACTCACAACATGAAATGACGTGTCTGACTAAAGTTGTGTAACTGCTACTATACTCCTTCCTTGTTACCTGACTCATATAATACTCCTTCCTTGATACGTTAGTCATTATGGTACTCCTTCGACAATGTCAATCATGCCAGAAATAAATCAAGCAAACCGTGACAACCACACCAGGCAATGTCTGAGACATTATCCAGTCTTCACATACAACTCAGCCCTAGAATAGACTTACCAAAGGTTCCAACTTGAATATATATAACAGACGCCAATGTTGTGTGAACAATCCTACTCAACTGCAACCAATGAATGATACAACTCAGTCCGGGTCACTGTTGCAACAACACATTTAGAAATCACGTGACACACAGGATATCCTTGTTGAAATGTATTTGTCCTGCGTTAGCCGGGAAGTTCTGCTTAGTCCAGACCAAAATCTTTGCTTAATTCTGCACATTTTACAAGTTGATATAGCAATGACTGGTTTATGGGGCTGTAAAACGTGTGACACGTCATGTACATGGATCACTTCAACGCTCCAAGGGCGCGACACACCATGTACCACTTCAAGCCCTCAAAGGAACAGTCAGGTCAGGCTAGGCCATGTGACTGTGACCAAACTGCTACGACCACCTGCAAATTCACTCAAGCAAGTGAAAACAGAACCGTGGGTTCAATTTCCCCACACTATTCCTTAGAGCGATACCAAATTTGAAGTGTACACTGCGACTATCCCTTGGCAAACTTAATTTTGAAAAGTCTGTCGCTACTGGCGCTAGTGGGGCATCCGCATGGTATTTTACATGATAAGCCATTGCTGAACATTAAACACCACTCAATATTTCTGTTTGGCTTTGTAATTATTGGACACGTATCCCTAACAATATTCTTGAAAAAAAAAACAAATGGATGAAATGTCGGGTGGCACCGCGACTTGGAGCAAAGTTAAAATTATGACCTGAAAATGCGGCAGAGCTGCGCTGGGCACTAACAGAGGGCTGTGCCACATACGGATTTTTGTGTTGGCTGTTGTTATAAGTACGTACGTACCCCAAGCCTCTTGCGCTAGGGGCGCATACGTGTGTACGTACTATACCTAACCCCGCCCTTATCCTAAACCCTAAATCTTATCGAATCGCTTAACCTTGCCCCCCTACCCTTTCAACCAAAAAACAGAAGGAAAACAAAAAGTTTAGGAAAATCTGAAAGAATAATTAATCATAATTAATTAAAGCTGTTGTTAGGAGTATTTCGGGAGGAGCTCTCTAGCCCCGGAGTCGCTTTAAAATACGTACCCCTGGCGCAAAAAAGTTGGGGCACGTACGTGCTTGTAACAACACTTTTTTATGTTAAATGATTATTTTGCCCATTCTCTCCGCCGGGCAGCGTGGTCTGTAATCATGGCAGTCAAGCAAAATTCTCCTTTTTTATTTATTTCTTGTTTGGTTATTTGTTTGCTGGAGAGTCATGTATGTACATATACAGTGGCTGTTGGTGATTGCTCACGTTTTTTTACAACAGTGCAAAAATTCCCTCAGAAATTAGAAACATTACTATGCTGTCCAAAGATTCAAAATGTGTGTAGCACTCCGTGTCGTAGACCAGCGACTGGCGAAGAAAAACATAAAGAGGAAAGATTAAAACACGTACACACATAAACGCACATTCACACAGCTGCGCGCGCACACACACATACACACAAGGAAATTCCATATCTCATGTTATTACTTCCTTGACTAAAAGCAGGATTACCTGCCAAATGGTGTGTGTGAAAGTCTGTCTACTTGCCAGCTCGTGAGAAATGCAGTATCGATCTGCAGAAATTGAGGATCTCGTTAGAGGCACGATTACCCACACAGGTGATGAGATGTATTGTATCGATTAGCTACCGTAGACGAGGTGCCTGTGTCACGGGTGGGTGGGGGATTTGGGGGTGGGGGGGGGGGGTATGAGCGGGTCACTGAGTTCCAAACATCATTCTTTATTATTCATACAGTATTTTACTAGCAGAGCAGAACGACAGCAGGGATGGGGTAGGATCGAGCAGTTCTTGAAAATTGGATTTTTCTCATATTTTCAAGTCCCTGGTCCTATTGGGGGGGTAGGATCGAGTACCTAGTCTTCTCGGATAAGGACGAAAAAATTCGGAGGGCCCGTGTGCACGTTGCGCACGTTAAAGATACCTTGGCAGTTGGAAATCGTAAAGAGCAGGCCGAAAGGCCGCTGCCCGGGCAAAATTGAAATTAATAGACTAAAATTTATCTATATCATCTCCCCCCCCCCCCCCCCCCCGACAGAACAAGAAATAATAAAACAAGTAAAGTGAGGTGTAAATGCCAAGGGCAGCGACCCTCCTAAAATAAAGACCTCAAATCGACAGCAGGGATGGAGGATGGACTGACATTCGTCCGCGCAGTGAGGGCCAGATGACGTTGAAAACGGTTATACCCAAGCTGAAGAATGGAGGGTGAGAGAGAGACAAAAATATACTGCAGACTGAAAGGGGGTAGGCTACATAGGTGATGTATAAAACGGGGTGTTCAGAAGGTCGTAACGACGAAGATTAAAGATGAGGCCCAAACTGTCCCAGGTCGACATCAGGACCAGAACGAGACACAGGAATGTAGAATATATGAGAATAACAGAACAAAAGACAAAATGACTAGCGAGCATCTGTCTGCAAACAAACAACGCTACCCCGTCTTGTATTATGGCCCAAATCTGCCGGAACATGAACTAGATCTGAAGTGTTTTTCTTTTGTTTTCTTCAGGGATGGGAACTATTGACAGAAAAATTTCCTGAACTTATGATGCCTCAATGCCAACAGTAATAGGCTGATTCAAAGGCCAAATCATATATTCGACAACAAAAAAAATAGTATTTACCAAGGAAAAAAGATATTAAAAATCCGGAAATCAGGAAATTTCCTGAGAATTCCCATCCCTGTTTCTTTACTAGGGCTAATGTTGTAAGTCAAGGAATGATCGGGTAAGGTCATCTGCTGTGTGTGTGTACGTGTGTGTATGTGTGTGTGTGTGAACATGCGGACAAAGTGGGACAATTGGTACAGTTTCAACGTGTTCCCATTTCGTCCCATCCAGTCACAGTTCTCCGAAACACCTGTAGTAGTTCTGTGAAAGGTAAGAATCAGTTTACACGCAGAAAGGGTAACTCTGCCGGTGAGATCATGCCAACGTTATGCCATAATATGGTTCCATTTCTCAAAGGCAGCCGGGCTAACATTCAATAATTGATGTAGTGTTGGATGGGTGTCTCTGGCTTGACATCATTCTAGATAGTTTGGAGACCACGGGCGTTAGATATTTCAGTAAGCAAAATCATTTCTCTTCTCCAGCGTTAGGCTGGCCTACACCTGGTATCCGGTACAAGTCACTGATGCAATACCTCTCGAGTGTAGAAACCAATCACTGGCAATCCTCCAACATCGACGCCGCCCTGGTTTCTCAATTTCTGAGTCAATTATTCTATTTCTGCAAAATGAGTCACTATTTTATTTCTCGCCTTTTATGTCAGTACATTCTCACATGGACACGTGCAGAAACTGCACACATATACGCACACAGGTGGGATATTTTGTATTGGACTAGCATTCAGTAGAAGGCCGGAATAGAACTGTCAGCAGCTGCGCGGCGGGGGATTGGATCATGCACAGTGATGTCGGCACATATATGTTTACTGGTCGACACATTCGTGAACTGAACGGTGGAAGGAGGCGCATGTCAACCGACAGGCTGGTGGATGGTCAGACAAATGATATGACTGATAGATAGATAGATAGATAGATAGATAGATAGATAGATAGATAGATAGATAGATAGATAGATAGATAGATAGATAGATAGATAGATAGATAGATAGATAGATAGACTGTCTTTGGTTGTCATGTGAATAACTCCATTTATTCAGTGTGGACCAAGGAAAACTCCGTGAGGATGGCGTCATACATAACTGAATTACTGTGAAAGTAAACCGCGCTGATTGGCGCAATATTTCCTGATCTCTCTTTATTTCCGTGCTCATTGGTGTTTCCTCGTTTTTAATTGTTTTATTTATCACTAATTTATCATCAGCATTCTTCTTTTTTTTTCTTTGATAATAATTGATGTTTTAGGCAGTCTCTCACGCCCCCACCCCTCTCCCCAACCTCTGTAAACAGAAAACAGCAACATCATGACCAGCATTAACTGAGTCAGTCTGACCTGCACGCATGAGTTCAGCCAATCACCAGAGTAGGATGGATATATCTGTCTTGTCATCCTTCCCTTTGATGTGATCCGGGACGCAGGCTGCCGAGACAAAACCTCCTTCCCCGAGTCGATCAATATTTGGCTGGTACTTGGTGTTATGGGAACGTTATCTTTTACATAGCTAGCCATAGATGAGCAGTGAACTCAGTTCAGTATTGTCCCTATTCGGCTTTGTGAGCAGACCACGGTCCTCTAGCGACATCCATATATTTATATATATTATATCTATATGGGCGCTCACAAGTTGCCGAGACAGTGGTGAGTACTAGTTATTTGTCATTATTCTGTGCAGGATTGAGGCGCACATTGTGACATTGTTGGCATCGTTGATCAGCGAACAACATCATAGACGAAATTTGGCCAATTGGTCCGTCTCAGCATTATGCTGTGTCTCAGATTTGACTGAAGGTTGCACAAATCATTTACTGGACATGACCTGGTGTGAGCGAAATGATGTCATTAGCAAAGGTCAAGGCTTCTTTGTACAGTTTGAGAAGCCTCGTACAATCCGTCACAAACGTGACTATGAAAAACTACATGGAATGTGTATTCCAGCTAGTGGTCTGATCACTGCTACGCCAAGTGGTATATTTATCATGAAAAAAAAAATGCATCCTTCATGAAACTGACATTTGTACATTATCGATTGAGCAACTTAAACTGTTTGTTCTCCAGAGAATGATCTCCAAGAGATCCCCTGGAGTGCTGAAACCAAATAAACTTACCAACGGCATGACAAACATTTGGATATTAATATACAGCCATGTAGTTTTATTTGGTTTTGGTCGTGACTACATGCGCCAATGTCCTTGAGGAAACTGTGACTTTGGTTATGACTGCATGCGCCAATGTCCTTGAGGAAAGTGTGACTTTGGTTATGACTGCATGCGCCAATGTCCTGAGGAAACTGACTTTGGTTGTGACTGCATGCGCCAATGTCCTTGAGGAAACTCATTTGTCATTCGAAAATCTTCCAGAATGGAGAAAACAATTGGTACTATATTTGGGGCAACAATTGTTTCTTCAACTCAAGAGCTACAAATTTTTGGCACATGCAAGATACTTTGTATCAATGGGTCGTCTGGTTTTGAGATGTATTCAATTGTTGATGTCAGCTGGACATTGCACTAATCATGGTTTTGTATCCATGAAATGTTGCTGAGTTTTATCATTGTCTAGATTTTGGCATGAACAAGTCGGGTAATTTTGTCATCGTCTGGACTTTGGACATGAACAAGTCGGGTAATTTTGTCTTCTATTGGATCTTTGATTCTATGTCATCGGGTAGTTTTGTCGCAGATGAATCTTTGGCTTGATCAAAGCGAGTAAGTTTGTAATCGACTCTATCATTGCCATCATCACGTCCAAGAATGTTTTTTAAAAGTCCCGGGGACAAACAACCGTTTTATCCCAATTATCTAGAAAAAAAGGGAGGCAATTTTCTGATCCTAGTTTATACGTCAAGATGAATAATTCATCCTGTGGAAATGTCTCGGTAAATAGGTACAGAGGACAAATCTGAGGACATTTATCGATAAACACCGGGCGTAGCGCGAGAGGGAAGCCGGGAAGGGGCGTGGGATGAGGGGGGGTGGGGACTGCCTGGATTCCTGTTCTGATTGTGAAGGAAGGAAAGGCAAGAAATTTCCTTAGAAAAGAAAACGAGGTCATCTCGTTTACGATGAAATCAAACGATCAGCAAATCTACAAACTGCCACTTTATACCACTTCAAATAATGACTCCGACCCCCCCCCCCCCCACACAGCTCGCTGACCACTTCCATAACACGTCACCATGTGGACCTTAGTCCTTATTTGTTTCAACTCCACGTTTTGCACTGCACAACAGAGAAACCGACGTTTGCAGCTGTTGTATTATGATAAGGAATTAGAATAAATCAGAACTATGAAACAGCTCGATAAGTGCCACAGCGCGTTTTAAACAAGTGTCAGAGTGTGCATTTGTTATACTCTTCTACATACTAAAAGATCTCCAGTTTTTCAGGAAATGGAGATAGAACAAACAAGAGCTAAGGTCGCGATATATTCAAGGAGATGAAATTTGTTCTTCACACCCCATAGCATTTTGCACGTAATCTCTTATCTATACCAAAATCAAATTTCAAAAGTTTCAAATGCCCCCCCCCCCCCCTTCCACCCTGCCAAGTTTGCCTCTCTTCATCTTACGAATCCATTTGCAATCACTACATCCGTCTCGCAGGTTTCCCTTCTGAATAATTCATAATGGATTGTCATTTCCGAACTTCAGTTTTCTCAGACCAAATCAACACCCGCAAGTTCAAATAGAGGGAATCAATTATGTGGTCAATAAAAAGTCCAATAACTCGTGGATGAAAACAAGTCACGTGTCACGTTGAGTGCTGGACGAGTTATCATCCTTAACCCTTGGACAGGGGAAATTACTCACCACGAAAGAACAAAAGAAGGACAAAGTCTTTAGTATCCGTTCTGACAGTCTCATTAGTAGTTTAGGCAAACTTTCCTCGTCATTGATCTATCTGGATAATTATGTTATCCTTTGTTTCTATACCTGATCATGGTGCTGTCTGTTTGAGTCTCAGGTCAACATCTATCTATCTATCTATCTATCTATCTATCTATCTATCTATCTATCTATCTATCTATCTATCTATCTATCTATCTATCTATCGTCTGTCTGTCTGTCTGTCTGTCTGTCTGCCTGCCTGCCTGCCTGCCTGCCTGCCTGTCTGTCTGTCTGTCTGTCTGTCTGTCTGTCCCCAGGTACATAAAATCCATGTTTGATTTATAAAAGGACACATAAACGCACGTCTCCCCCACCCCGAGGCACCCGTCTCCTTCACTGCCCTTCGACAAAACAAAACCAATATTCTCTCTCCCCCCCCCCCCCCCCTTTCACTTTCAAGTTTCAGCTCGCACACAATCAACAACTCCCCTTTCCCCCTCCCCCACCCCCATGTTTCCCATGACAAATAAACTCGTACATCAATGGCTCCAACATCGTTTGATCACTCCAAATCAAAGAGTTATACACGTCCATGTATTTGTCCTGGATCATCGCCTCAAAATGAGGAACGTGGAGGGCGGAGAGTGGAGAGTGGAGAAGTTCAGCACGGGGACACGCTCTAGAAAGGAGCCTACATACTTTATATATGGCCCCTGACCCAAAATTAAAAGGCGCATTAAATACATTTAAAATAATGCTCTACCGCGCCAGCCCCGGGGATACTTCGCGTTTGTCACCGTTGGGACAGTTTCAGTGATCTCTAATTGTCTCGCTAATCATTGCCAGCTTTCTCCTGCCGATGTTTGGACTTTGCACACACAGCGAAATTTTTCTCTCTCAAGGCAAATCAGACAATCACAGTTTGGACTTTGACTAGAAACGAGTGCTCAAATTACTTCTCATGACGTCACAATCGTGTCCATACAGATAAATGAATACCCCCCCCCACCCCCGTCCTTTCTGTTCATTTGATCTTCTTCTTTTTACTTCTCGATTATCTCCGCTGTGTTGGTGCACGTGACCCACGATTCTTGAGCTTTACCTGTCTACTCCAGACAACTGAAACTGTCACACAAGTACCGTCTCCCAAGAAAAATAACACCCATGAATTATCATTCAATTTAAAAACCTTGTCATCAGACAGAAGTAGTACCCCCCCCCCCCACAAACACACACACCCCACCCCCACGCAACACATTCTACTGTTTCAGCCCTGAGCCACATCCCACGCTGTGCAAGGTATGCATTTCCATACATCCTCATTAATGATCTATTCACGAGACACTGCACTCAATAAATCTTACCCATTTGTGTTTCCAACTAGCCGACAGATCAACTCTCACTGTCTCCTACCCTGTACCTCCCAAACCCAAACCAGTAATAATATGTGTTTCCAGGACACCGATCCTACGGCCAGAACTCAACAGCCCAGACAGCAGAAACAACAGGTCAACGACTTCGTCCATCTTCCTCCACATTCTCTTTCTCCTTCATCTCTGCTCCCACGCCCACCCCTGTTCCACTGCTCGCCCTCACCCCCTCCCCCCCCCCCCCCCAATCAGCTTTCTTGTTCAGCTCTTCCTCGCCAACCTTGTGGGTGAGTGCATGCGTGGGTGCGGGCTTACATGTGTGTATGCACGACAGCTCATGTCTTCATTGTCAAATTTTATGTACTCACGGTTCTCACGACTTCGTGACAACTCCGTAAGACGGTAACAAAAAAATGTTACACCACATGCAAATGTGACTCCTTCTCGGCCTAACTTTCAGCCTTTTATTTCTTTCCAGCCTCAACCAAATGACAAACAATCTCAGGCAATTTCCTCATCAAACAAAACAGTTCACAGATTCAGTTACCGAAACATCTACACATTCAGTGACTCCAACTGAACCATTCGTTCCACTTATCAGCGTTGCCGGTGTAGATTTTCAAAAACCCCAAGATAAGGTAAAAAAAAAAAACAACAACACCAAGATATGGAAAAAAACCACAAAAAAAATCCCAAGATGAGGTAAAAAAAAAATCCCAAGATGAGGTAAAAAAAAAATAATCCCAAGATGAGGTAAAAAAAAATAATCCCAAGATGAGGTAAAAAAAAAATAAATCCCAAGTTGAGGTAAAAAAAATAAAAATCCCAAGATGATGTAAAAAAACAACAACCCAAGATGAGGTAAAAAAAAATAATCCCAAGATGAGGTTGTCATGATCACATTAGGATCATAAATGCCGTGCTAGGTCACGACGTTAGTGAGTTAATTTTTACGATCTTGTTGATTATAACCAGCGTAATTTGTCCTTGAGCTGTTCTCGTGAACAGTTTGTTTTGAAACACCTTTTTTCTGATAGATGGAGAGAAGGAGGGGCGAGACAGAATAAATGTATAGCTAGGAATGACAGAGCAGTTCTCGACCCCGTGATTTTGATCAACATAGATAAGGGGCGAGTAAAGGTAGTTTATTTAGACGCTTAGTTGGCGTTTGGAAATTCGTGCATAAGAGTAGAAAGCACGGGGTTTGAGGATTTTAGTAGTTAATGTTTCGCATTTTAACTTTTGTCTAAACCGTAAAATTGACCTTGATTTTGGCGCAAGGCCATGACAAGCATAAATTAATATTGCAGGCTGAGCTGAAGCGACTGCACCAATCAAATGTATGAATCTGGACGGAAGGTCGAGACATAGCTTTAGTATTTAAACCCGTGCAGAGCTTAGATAGAGGCCACATGTAGACAATCCATTTACGAGGTGGACGGCGATAGTCCTCAGCCAGATGAGAGACATAGAGACGCAGTTGAGCAGTCCATATTGTGAGGAGCGTGATGTTTTAAAGCTCCAGAGCCTAAGCTACTTGGTTTGATATGAACCCACAGCGTTTACATCCAGCGCTCTCACTCCCAGTGAGGGCCGCATGGTGAGAGTCCATACTAATTTGTAATGATGAAAGTGAACCGTTCTACTTACTTTTGAAGACAGTTTCAGAGCTACCGCCAGACAACGCATGGTTGTACAAGCGTTCTCCATGGCCTGTCTAGAGGAAATGTCCATATCATAACATGTCTCATTGAATTAATAGAATTTAAACTGTTATATCCGTCGCCACGTGCGCGGATTCTATTTGGCATCTAACTCATATGGCCTGCAAGTAGTTAGAGTGAATAAGTTAGTCTTTATAGAAAGCTGTAGTTTCATTAGTTAGATTCAGTTGCCTTTGAATTGATATTTATATTTATAATTATATTTGTTACATTAATTCCTGTAATTAAACTGCCCTACAGTTCTGCTAAAAATCAAAGCAATTGATTTATTTAGTTTTTAGAGTGCAAGTATTTTTTTTTGTGTGTTCGTCGATTGTGGGGGCGGACCTCGAAAGAGTGTCAGTCGAATTCTCCCCATCTAACCCACATCACGACAGAGGTAAAAAAAAAAATCCCAAGATGAGGTAAGAAAATAAAAATCCCAAGATGAGGTAAAAAAAATTAAAATCCCAAGATGAGGTAAATAGAAAATCCCAAGATGAGGTAAAAAAATAAAAATCCCAAGATGAGGTAAAAAAAAATTAAAATCTCAAAATGAGGTAAAAAAGTAAAAATCCCAAGATGAGGTAAAAAAAATATAAATCCCAAGATGAGGTAAAAAAAAAATATCCCAAGATGAGGTAAAAAAAAAAATCCCAAGATGAAGTAAACAAAATCCCAAGATGAGGTAAACAAAATCCCAAGATAAGGTTAAAAAAAAATAATTCCAAGACGAGGAAAAAAAAAAATAATCCCAAGATGAGGTAAAAAAAATAAAAAATCCCAAGATGAGGTTAAAAAAAATCTCGAGATTTATTTTCCAACGCAAAAGATACATTTAAAATGTCCAGTTCCACAATCTATAGAAGTTTAACTCGTACATCATCCCAGTGTGTAAAAGATCCTCATGCACAGGCAATCTCAAACTGCTCCTTAAGTTACCCTTCAAGTCACAAGTTAAGACATTGTGAGGGGAGGGGCAGTTTTGTTACGGGGGGAGAGGGGGGGTACAATTGTCGATGTCAGTGTCTGGGATCAGGGGTCTCGAGATTTTCTTTGTGGTTTCTGTTGATCTTTCTTTATAAATAGATAAGTGATAACAAATATACGAAGGCCTGAAAAAATCCCAAGATCTCTGAAAAAAATCCCAGGATCTTTGAAAAATTCCAAAATCCTACGGTAAACCCTAAAGTCCCCAAATGTTGGGGAAAAAAAATCCCAATGAACGACAATGCTGCCACTAATTAAACTGACCTATCCCTACAAATTGCCACTGCCAGATTTAGAGTAAAGTAATAATTATGTTTATCTACAAAAATTCGCACGAACAGCAGGCCAAACTGGCATGGCCTACGTGACTGTACAATCAGACAATTATTTTGATTTCATCATCAGCCGAATCTGTCCGTGAATGTCCTAGTTGTACATTTATAGAATGTTCACAGGTTAGCAATCTCTTACCTGGTAATGTGGATTACCTTTATTTATTGCCAGCATAGCACCTACAACTGGCAGACATTTCGCAATCACGACAGACGCGCACTACGATCGACCAGTGCCATCAATTCTTGGGTTGAGCATGGGAAAATCTGATTAAATATTGATCGGCGGTCTTCCGTATTTGTCCAGAACATAAACAGTTAGCATTAGAGAAATAGTCCAATCATGGTTGAGGTGTGACATTTGTAGTCTGTTCCATACAACGGTGATCAGTTCACGGTAACTGCCACAGGCCAATTAAGATACATAAATTAGAAGAAAATGCCCTCAATAATTATTTTTCCTATAAAAAAAAAGGGGGGGGGGGGGGGGGGGGGGGGGTGAGAGGGTGTGGTACACAAATTGAACGATGCGGGAATTAATGTAATAATTACAGCCGGCCGGCGCTGCACTGTGGCGACGACGTGCCTGCTCCAGTTATAACTGGGCTGCAATGGCACAAAGACAAATTTCCCAAATGGGATTAAAGAGTTATACAAATACAAATACAAATAATTATGAAAACTACAATATATATATGTCGAATGGATGAATAATAATATGAAATAGGACGAACTTTCTAAATTTTTGTTTTTCAAAACATCCAAACAATGTATATGTATATATATATATATGAAATACGTATATATATATATATATATATGACATAACACGAACTTTCTAAATTTTTGTTTTTCAAAATATCCAAGCAAAAGGAAGAAAATGAACGCGGAATGCCTTGCCGACTACACAGGTAAATGTGGAATATTGTGTCCCTCCTGTCCACCCAAGTTGGTTTTTATCCCCCCATTCAAGAAAAAGTGAAGAACTACAATGCAGGTCAACACGGTGGTCGAAATACCAGAATGGGTTCGAATCCAGTGGTCTTTCCAGTTCTACCATCTGTGCGAAAGCAAGTGAAAACCCGGAGATCACAGTATCGCTCATTAAACTGGTAGAACAGAAGTCTTTACTCTACGCACACACGCCATCAGCTGTTGATACACGGACAGAAACCATGACGCAACATTTGCTTTTATCTTCAGCTTTCCTCTCCGACCCATTCGCCACATAATCCGATACTCTTCAGGATGCTCCAGCTCAGAGAGATGTCCAAACATCCATCATTTCCCCCAGCATTTGGCAAATATTTTGTGTGTGTGTACGTGATTGAGTGTTTACCAAAATCATTTTTTATCCCAGACTGTTAACTGATCTCCTCTTTACAAAACTGGACTTTTGCAAGATTGTGTTAACTGATCTCCTCTTCTACAAAACTGGACTTTTGCAAGACTATGGTAAAAAATCTTGGAAATGACCACAATTTTACTGAAGCTTTTGAAAGCAGTAAAGATGTACTGGAATGGAAATAATGATTGCAAATTATTGTGGCAAGGAGGGAGTGCTACTGTTTAAATGATGTACATTTCAAACATGAAATATTTACAAAATCCTACAGATTAAAGGATGAAGAGATAAGCCTTTCTGCCTCCCCCTCCCCCCCCCCCCCCCACGTCATCAGTGGGGATTGTTTATCTTTCGTTTGACACGCAAACATTTGACAGGCACGTGGAGATTGCTGGAGATTTTCCACTAGCAGGAATCTAGTGATGTGCTCAGTGACACTTCTACTACTCACGCACAAGCATGCGCGTCCATGCACGTTCTAGCATCTCTGGCCTCTTTGTGACCAAACAGATCAAGGATTGTTGGTTGAAGACGCTCGGTGAACCCAGATCATGTGACACAAGGAGGAGGTTCGTGGACTCTCAGAGAAATGAGAAAGCAGTCCAGCGTAACGCAGCTCTAACTCAGCGTTACGTGTGCCAAGCCAGCGTCACGTATCTCTAGCCCAGCGTAACGTATTACTAGCCCAGAGCAACGTAACTTTAGTCCAGCAAAATTCGTCCAGTCAGCGTCACGCACCTCTGGCCAAGAGTAACGAAGTTTTAGTCCAGTCTAACGTATCTCATCCAGCATTGCGTATCTCTAGCCCAGCGTGAGGAATCCCCACTCAAGGTCGATTTCTCGAGCTCAGGGCAGCATACCCCCACCTAGCGTAATGTATCTGTAGCCCAGCGTGACGTATCTCTATAACCCAACGTGACGTTTCCGTTCTGAGACGTTCCGGACATACTCTGGATTCCAAGCCCAGACAAACCACAGACAGAATTTCTGAGTTCTACCATTTTGTCTCACCTTTCCCAAATTGGATTTACCTCACTCACACAGCCTTACCTTCCCATTCTAAGTTTGAAGTCACAATACCCCGCCCAGCTAGACAAGTTCATCTCGCTGCCACCATGTTGAAGATCAGCGTATCTGAACGAGAATTACCAACATTCCCCCCCCCCCCCCTTTCCCTTCAAAAGGAGATACCCACCTGTTCCCGATTTCATTCATAATTATGTATCAGGAGTGTACAGAACTGACCATCACAAAGATTAGTGAGCTGTGCTGAAAGTTTTTTTTTTTTTTTTGTCCTGTACATAGCTATGGACATCCTAAAACCAAACCTGTCCCTTACATTTTCACATCACAATGATCACGGATTTCAAGTTAGAAAAACAGAAAGTTGGCAGCAAAAAAATAAGGGTCAAAATGAAAACCCGGTCAGAGTGACCCACACTTTAACGTCACTAATAAGGCGTGAGGTCAGTGAAAGGTCGGTGATATTTTGTGACTTTCCTATGTCATTTATATTTTCAAGACTGCCTTGATATCAGCAGAAGAATAGTGTTACAAGTATGTACGTTCCCCAAGTTTCTTGAGCTGGGGGTGCGTATGTTAAAGCCTTTTGTCACTCCAGAGCTAGAGAGCTCCTCCCGAAATACTCTTAACAACAGCCGTAACTAATTATTCTTTCAGATTTTCTTTTTGTTTTTCTCCTGTTTTTTGGTTGAAAGGGTAAGGGGCGGGGGTAGGGATTCGATAAGATTTAGAGCTGAGGATAAGAAAGGGGTTAGGGATAGGTACGTGTACTTACGTGCCCCTAGTGTAAAACGCTTGGGGTGCGTGCGCACTTACAACAGCAGCCATTTCAGAACGTAAATTGAAGGGAAAGAATAAGATACCGCACGCGGGCTGTGTATCAAAACCTGGACATTCAAAGCCGGAACTGTATGAAAGAAAATGATGCTCCATGTATACAGTAAACAACTCTACAGTTTTTAATTACACCTGAACACAACAACAAACAAATAAGCAAACACACAAAAAGCTGAATATTTCTGCAAAGCCCTATAATGCTGGACAAATCGCCAAAACGCTGACTATCACTTTAAAAATACACAAAAAAAAGCTTGAAATTATGTCCGCTCCCCCCCCCCCCCCCACCCCTTGTTTTTCCCTACAATAACCGTATCGTATGATCACGCCCTACCGCTAGTCACCGTTCGTGACCTGTGCCCATTAAACAAAACTTACAACGAGAACACGCTAAACCATGAAGTACACAGCTTACAAGAACCAATAGATGAACATACCTAATCTATACATCAAGTCTACCTGAACTCTAGAATCCCAGCCAATGTCTCGCTGTGCTGGCATGTACGGTCGGCTCTGGCAATGGTCAATAAACAACAACGCTTTGGTTACCATGGCAACTGACACAGGGGAAGTGGCTGATTTTACTGCAGCTGATTTATTGGTAGATTCGAGAACTCCAAGAAATTGTTTGATTGGGAGTAAACTGAGGGGGAAAATGTTGCTTAGGTTTCGCTTTCTGCAGATAGATACATGTAGATAGAGAGCAGGCAGTGTCCACAACTGATCTAACCGCAGGGGTGATGACATCCTAGCCGTAAGTTGTACGCGGTATCTGCTCTCTGGTACACACATTTAAGAATTCTGCAGTGGAGAGAGAAATGGGTGTCTGCACCAGAATCTCTGCTTCACATTTCGGTATTCTTTGGTCAGACAGTTGAGGTTCGAGGGCCGCCATAAACTAAGTGTAAGATTCCATACAAAAATATGTGGTTGTGACTTGGGCAGAAAATCAGCTGTGGCCCACGGAACCTCGTGGCTTAAAACAAAGTTTATGATATTCTTTGCCTATTTGAATGAAATCCATTTTTTGAATAAAAAAACAAAAACATCAACAACAAAAACAACATCTTTTGGCAGAATCTGATTCAAAATGGCCGCTACATGACGTCATTGCCCTCGTTTTTACTTTGGTTCGCATTTCTAGCAGTAGCACACAATGAAAACATGTTGAAATTTTCACACAGAGAAAGCCCCGAAGTCTAATTTTAGCTGAAATCATCTTAGGCAGTTTTCACCTATGACAAACACAGACATGCTTAATTGGTCAGGTGGTCAGAGCAGTAAACAAAGGTGGGCATGTAATGGTCCCTGGCAAACATTTGCATTTGGAGAGATTATTGACTATTTCAGGAGATATCGCGTATCTTTAGGCTGATTCAGGGGTGGGCAGGGGGAGAAATAATGGGCACTTGTACAGTCCAATACTCTATAAATTTATAACTATCGATGAAAGAAAAATGCATTAGTGAGTTTTAAATGTAATGACACCTGCTGAGCACGAGTATGTAAAAAGGTAAGCACATCCACTCGCTGTCTCATTTGTGCGGCAAACTTGGACTGGCCACAATGTTTTTCTTTCATGTTGCATGTTGAAATATGACACACACATTTACATGCCACAGGCTCTTTTAAACCCTTCACAGTGGGGAAAGAAAACAAGAATAGAAGTCCTACCGCTTCCCCTCCCCCCCCCCCATCCCCCCGGTTTCTTTAAATTTTATTTAAGGAACAAGTCCCCCCCCCCCCCCACCCCCCTATAATACCCCTCCTATCGCTTCTGCCTCCCACTATTCTGATCCATCTGTGATGTGTACTACTCTGGACAGACTGATGACAAGCACACAGTACTCACAGGACAGTCGAAACAAGAAGGACAAATCAAGAACAAAGACGTGACAGTTTCAGACCGATGCTCGTGAGAGAGGAAGATCGTCACCAGGATGCCTGTTAGTATTGGCGCTGGTCAGCGGACACGTTTAGCTTTGACTTTCAGGGGGAAAAAAATCCGGCGAACGCTTTTTTTGATTTTCTGTGGCCTATTGGCACTTTTCTAACAGGGAAGTCTTGAGGTCCGTCAATAAAGTATTTGCTTTGTCAATCACGAAATCTAAACCACATCAAAAATCTCCTTCACGTGTAAATAAAACCCATTTACACATTATGGCAATGTAAAAAAAAAAACAACAACAACAAAAACACAGACCTGAGAATACAGGTGTGTAAACATTTTGCAGGTATATTTTCAGGTATTTTGGACCAGCACATAATTATTATTAAGGGGTGGAGTGAAAAGAAAAGAGACGAAGTGAAAGGCATTTACAAACTAGGTCAGGAAACGGCGGTTAGGTAAGCTCAAGAAAATGGGGGTGGGGCTGGCGGGGCGCGTGATCTCGTGATCGATTCAACAAAAATGCAACACTTTCAAAAGCAACGAAATGCGCAATGCCCAAATTACATTTCCTGACCCCTAGTCAGGTTTCCTGCAGCCCCCAGTTAATAGATCGCGTGACACGGTCGGGCTAATATTTACAACCTACTAAAAATAAGCTCGCGTTGTGTTCCCACGGGTCTTCAACTTTCACCATTCAGACCCAGAATTTCGTTCGTCAGCGGTGTTGGGTGGGGCGTGGACGTTAGTCAACCTAGCAGCTGCCGTGTCACCCACACTCAAAGACAAAATCCCGTGCACGTTGATCGATATTTTCTTTTTGGGGCCTTTCGCAATAATTATGACATCAAAGAAATATACCAACAAACAAACACACTGACAGAGCGCCACATCTGAGTGTTGCTTCTTTGTTCAATGCCAATTTTTCTGCTCCACTGAACTGTTCTGATGTCCCGGAGGTTGTGTCAAATGGGTTTCTTTGTAATTTGGATGTCTCAGCTGGCAGGAAACTGCGGGAAGGTCATCTTGTACTGAAACATTGGAATGGTAGTGGGAGAACCTATAAATATAGCATCGCCTGCAGTGTATGGATGTCTTGTACCTACAGAAAGTTGTGTGTAGACATAACTGTCCAGGTATTGTTTTTCCTTGACGATCACAGTTTGGACTAGATCGCCAAGGGGGGGGGGGGTTGGTGATCACTTAAGTGTCACAGTGTCCTACACATTTACAATAGTACAAGGAATGTTGTTAAGGACGGGTAGACTAATGGCAAAGCCAAATAGAGAAAATACAGAGTTATGTTCACTGTTCAGCAATGGCTTGTCATGGAACATTCTCTACCAACAGCTACTAGTTATACACAACAGGCGCCAAAATAGTAGAAAACAAGATTTGGGGGAAAACCCAGGTGGTTGAATGTAGGTCAGCCATCAAATAGAGTGGTGAGTGGAGAAGGTGGGGCAAACAACTGGCCGTGAGTAAAGCCCCGACTACTCATATCAACTGGCCAGTACGAAATTCAATGTTTGTCTCACTTCAGAGCAAGGTTAAGGTCACAGAATTTGGGAATCTTTGGTAAAATTGATGAGGCCTGTTCTGTCAATTATCTTTCATGGATCACTTAGGTCTCAGCCTGACCAGTGTGAACACCGCTGACTGGAACATCCTCTCCCTGCCCTCCCCCCACTAATTTAAACACTCCCTGATTCGCATGGATGAATCGCTACGAGTCTGTCAACAGCTATGCAAACAACCGGACTTTTCAAGCCAAGTGAAATTATGCAGTGCATGGCCCGTCACCTCAGCATTTTACCTGGCTTGAGTTTGTAATAACTGCCTGTCTATGTCTGTCTTTCTGTCTGTCTGCCTGTCCGCCTGTCTGTCCACCTGCCTGCCTGCCTGCCTATCTATCTGTCCGATGTCCGTGTACGTGCGTGCGTTTTTTGCCTAAATGTATGCGCGGTCGTGCTTGTGCGTGTCTCCTCTTGTGTGTGTTTTCAGGGGGGATATTTAAAACATATTCTGTATGTCATCAAAAACGTAACACAGGGGGAGGATATGTTTTTGTATGGCCAGAGATCGGGGGGATGGAGGAAATTGGAGCACTGACAAAATTCATCCAGGTCATGTAAGGACATTGGAAGGTGACACTGTCAATATGCTAGACTCAAAACCTCACCTGTTCCTCCGTACCTGTCTTGTTAATTCATATGTGGATTCTTGAGTCCTGAGGACAATGTGGCAGACACACTAACTAACACAGTGAAATAGAAATTGTATACAGAGCTCGAGGCCGTTCCAATTAATGGGAACTTTTGCTCTGTGGAGAAATGTTCGTCTTCAAGAGCCGCTTAAGATGTTGGGAACAGAACTTTTCAGTTTCCCCGAGTTCTCACGAGAAGTTTTACGCCTCTCCAGAACGAGTTACGCTCAGCATCGAATCTTTAATTGTTGTCAACTTCTGTACAAAGGCAACCAGTTAAATCAATAATTCATTTTCTTCCCACCACCCCTCCCCCTCCCCCCCCCCCTCCCAGTTTTGTTTTTGTTCCTATCTAAGGCCCTCAACTCTGTGAAAGAACAAAAAACAAACAAATGAAAAAGTCTGGCAGTCAGTCCTACTGAGCTTCTGACAGCGTTTCGTGCCCAAAGAGGATAGTTAAAAGAAAAAACAAAACAAACAGGAAATCACGACTCGTACAGATTAAAGTTTGAAAATCACTATCAAATTAACTTTGTTTTATTAAAGCCTAGGGCCTATCCACCATAACAGGAAAGAAATGGGTAAAAAATGGGGAGGGGGAGAGGGGATAGACACTCAATGACATTTTAGAAAAAGAATGAGAACATGTGAGTATCTGAGACCGGAGATTAATGCCACACCCTGACAGAATTCTCAAAGTTCAGATTGGATCAATGAATGACCCGAGACTTCAGGAAACACATCATTCGTCAATAAATAAGGACCAAAAAATGATCATTGCTTGAAGGTTCTGCCTTAAAATCAAATGTCAGACGGCCCAAGCATTCATAAATGTAATTAAAGTCAAAATTGGGCAAAAAGAAAAGGCTGTATGTTGCAAAGCCCCGCGTGAGAAATAAAACCCAAACAATACAAAGCAAACTAAAGAGAAGACAGAAAATACACAAATTTTCGGCTTTCGCCTTTGTCAAGTGAAAAAAACGAACAATAAAAGACTTCAACAGGAACGAAGTGAAGTTTTTCTGTGGTTTTTATGATAAATGTAATTACAACGCCCAGCACACGGCTTTTAATGTATAACAAACTAACCCCGCAGTAAAAATGTGACCCTGATGTTCTAAAGTCTAAGAGCAGTTTTACCGCAGTTTATTTTTGTTTCTCTTTATGGAGCTCCAATTATTTTATATATGACATAAAACTGGGGGTGAAATCAAACCATGCTAACTCAACTAAGTAAGGATGACCTGGACAGAGGCAATGCGCTCGCCTCTCATGCCGAAGGTACTGGGTTCGATTCCCGGTCGGTGCAGACATGGTGGAATTTTGGAGAAATTTCTGTCCCTGATCCTGTGTCAGGAAGGATCGAGCACCTAGACCTCTCGAAAATCTCAGAGGGCCCGTGTGCACGTTGCGCGTGTTAAAGATACCTTGGCAGTTGGAAATCCAAAAGAGCAAACCTATCAAGGCCGCTGCCAGGGCAAAATTAAAACAAAAAACTACCACAAAACACACACACACACACACCAAACAAAAATAAAACCAAGAAAAGTGAGGTGTAAATGCCAATAGCAGTAATGAGTGAACCTCCCAAAGTAAACGCTTAGAACCAATATGCCGTCTGATTACAGAATTCTCTCGGCCAACTTGTCCCCAGACGGTAGAAATGACAAAGATAACACAGATAACAACAACAATAACAACATTGATTATTTTATAATCATAAGTGAAGGACGGGAAGATCATGTCCCACCCCCCCCTCCCCCCCCCCCCGATTTGTTCACTCACTATGTGAATTCTGGAAGTCTCCAGCACTGGAGCTTTGGCTGTGGTAGTGGTCGTGGTGTGTGTGTACCATGCACGTAATCGGATTGCAGGGGTTGTCATGAACATTGCACTGGCTTTCTCTGTACACAAAAATGGTAAACCAGGAGTAGCTGACGAAATCGCACCAAGGAACTCTGAGAGCACTTGCATACAGAGGCGTGGAACCGCCAGAGATGATGACAGGGACACCCAGGCAATACAACATGGCAATGGCGGATATAATTATTATTAATATTGACAAAAAATACAGAACATCAACCCTTGCGAGAATCTGCACAAAGTTTCCTACAAATTTCAATCAAACAGTTCTGCCACTGTTCAATCATTATCAGACAAGCCACAATTTGCACCAGCCACCATGCCAACTTCGCCTGTAACTTTTCAGTTTGTCTTGCTTTCCAGCAACGGTATCTCTACGCTCCCTCACACCTTCCCCTTTCCCCCCACAATCCTTCCACATCTGATGCTAAACCTCTGGCTCTGATGGTGTTAGAGAAAAGGCCAGCTCTATTCAGACCGCTACCTAGAGGCCCGAATAGACAAAACACCCCACCGTTACTCTATTCAGACCGCTACCTAGAGGCCCGAATAGACAAAACACCCCACGGTTACTCTATTCAGGCCGCTACCTAGAGGCCCGAATAGACAAAACACCTCACCATTACTCTATTCAGACCGCTACCTAGAGGCCCGAATAGACAAAACACCCCACGGTTACTCTATTCAGGCCGCTACCTAGAGGCCCAAATAGACAAAACACCCCACCGTTACTCTATTCAGATCCCTACCTAGAGGTCCGAATAGACAAAACACCCCACCGTTACTCTATTCAGATCCCTACCTAGAGGTCCGAATAGACAAAACACCCCACCGTTACTCTATTCAGATCCCTACCTAGAGGCCCGAATAGACAAAACACCGCACCGTTACTCTATTCAGACCCCTACCTAGAGGCCCGAATAGACAAAACACCCCACCGTTACTCTATACAGACCGCTAGGTTCTTCTAGGTAACGGCCTGAATAGACACTCTCTTTAAGAAAAATATTTGAACAATCAAGTCAAGATAGTTTGACCTAACATGGCACTTGCTCCCTTTAGTTTTACCTCAATTCTTCTTTTTATCAATTTATTATTATTATTTTCTTTTTGATTGAAGATATGAGTGACGTAGTTTGGGAGCTGAGATGACGAATGCAAGTTTCACCCGAACCCACACTGCGTTGGTGGTGCACACAGAGACAGCCAGGTTGGTTTGTGTCAAGCGCATCACAAAAAATTGCGGATTTTTGTTACACGTACTTACGTCCCCCAAGATGTTTGCGCTATGGGTACGTATTTTAGAGCCTTTTGTGACCCCAGAGCCAGAGAGCTCCTCCCGAAATACTCCTTATAACAACCGTAATTAATTACTTTTTCAGATTTTCTTTTTTCCGCCTGTTTTTTTTTTTTTGTTGAAAGGAGGGTTGGGGACACAGTAGGGATTCGATAAGATTAAAGGTCCAGGATAAGGACAGGATAAGCAAAACGCCCGGGGTATCCTACGTACATACAGGTAACAACAGCCAAAATTGTGATGTTGATCGCGCAACTGCAAAGATCTCCTTTTTCTTCATTGGCACGGTGGCTGAGCAAGCGCACACGCAAAGATTAGCTGTGATTAAAATTATAACAAAAAAAAAAAATTTGAAACTCCAGACAGAAGTAAACATTATGGACTTGAGACTTCCCACAAAAGGCCAAATAATTTCACATAAGCACACCAAGTTCTGTGACATCAATGAACTAACCAATCCCAGACTGCCGTGCACGGGAAGACTCTGACCCCTTCTCCCCCGCCCCACGGTTCTGACCACCAGCCTGAATTATTAATTACAACCCATTTTATCCACTGGTCCTTCAAACTCCCTCCACCGTGTTCCTCCATCAGTCCAGAGATAGAGACACACACACACACAGAAAATGGAGGATCCAACTGTGTGTTTTGTCGTGATTTCATCTTCTTTCACGGTCATTAAAGTTTGGAATAAGAGAAGAAAGCAAAGCATTGAATAGATGAAGTAGGTGGATGGGGAGTTGAATGGGTGGATTGAATCACATCCACAGTTGAGGTTCTTGCCCAGATAGACTTTAAAAAACACATACCATGTTCATCCCCGAAAGCCGGTCCTGGATATTTCACAACCCCCCATGCTTTGAAACCTGCACTACCGGCTTTTCCTTTTCCTGTAATTTACGATACCTTTGTGCAAACATTGCCGTCCTGGCAAGATGAGATTTTTGTTTCCCTTTATGGCTCTTTCCTGCATACAATGGCATGCCAGGCCTGAAGGACTCGGCAGGTTTGAAATGGCCAAGGTTTTCATCGTATGGCGCCCGGGGTCACTCAGAAACTCACGGAGTTATTCACGTCCAAGGAAAATGTGAATGTGCAAGAGAAAACCCACAATAAGTCGGTACAGCTGATTTTGAGAAAAACGGCTTTGAAGTGAAAATATGGGTCCTACACAAACTTCCAACTTGGCTGTTGTTTAGGGGACCGTGGCATGTTACAGGGTAAACTGTAGACGAGCAGTGAACACTAGTCACCGTGATCTCTATAACGGCTTAGTTATTAGACTACGGTCTCCTGACATCAATCACTCCAGTATTACTTGGTCAATTGGCTCCCTTATAGGATTAAATGCCGTTTTCTCAAAATCTTGTTTTAGGGGGGTCACTGACTTCAATTTATCAGAAATGTCTTGTCTTTTATTATATGTACAGAACTCAAAATGTCATGTTGCCGACTTATTGTGGGTTTTCTCATGCACACTCACAAATGACAAAACTTCACACAACAAATACAAGTAATGTCTTACAACTATGAAACTGCGGAATTGAAAAAAAAAAAAAATGGAAAAGGCGACGTTTTTAATTTTACCGAGTTTGTGTGTGAGCTTGTGTGTGAGCTTGTGTGTGAGTTTGTGTGTGAGTTTGTGTGTGAGCTTGTGTGTGAGCTTGTGTGTGAGCTTGTGTGTGAGCTTGTGTGTGAGTTTGTGTGTGAGTTTGTGTGTGAGCTTGTGTGTGAGCTTGTGTGTGAGCTTGTGTGTGAGTTTGTGTGTGAGTTTGTGTGTGAGCTTGTGTGTGAGTTTGTGTGTGAGTTTGTGTGTGAGTTTGTGTGTGAGCTTGTGTGTGAGTTTGTGTGTGAGTTTGTGTGTGAGCTTGTGTGTGAGCTTGTGTGTGAGTTTGTGTGTGAGTTTGTGTGTGAGCTTGTGTGTGAGTTTGTGTGTGAGTTTGTGTGTGAGTTTGTGTGTGAGTTTGTGTGTGAGTTTGTGTGTGAGTTTGTGTGTGAGCTTGTGTGTGAGTTTGTGTGTGAGTTTGTGTGTGAGTTTGTGTGTGAGCTTGTGTGTGAGTTTGTGTGTGAGTTTGTGTGTGAGTTTGTGTGTGAGTTTGTGTGTGAGTTTGTGTGTGAGCTTGTGTGTGAGCTTGTGTGTGAGCTTGTGTGTGAGTTTGTGTGTGAGCTTGTGTGTGAGCTTGTGTGTGAGCTTGTGTGTGAGCTTGTGTGTGAGTTTGTGTGTGAGCTTGTGTGTGAGTTTGTGTGTGAGCTTGTGTGTGAGCTTGTGTGTGAGCTTGTGTGTGAGCTTGTGTGTGAGTTTGTGTGTGAGCTTGTGTGTGAGCTTGTGTGTGAGTTTGTGTGTGAGCTTGTGTGTGAGCTTGTGTGTGAGCTTGTGTGTGAGCTTGTGTGTGAGCTTGTGTGTGAGCTTGTGTGTGAGTTTGTGTGTGAGCTTGTGTGTGAGCTTGTGTGTGAGCTTGTGTGTGAGCTTGTGTGTGAGTTTGTGTGTGAGCTTGTGTGTGAGTTTGTGTGTGAGCTTGTGTGTGAGTTTGTGTGTGAGCTTGTGTGTGAGTTTGTGTGTGAGCTTGTGTGTGAGTTTGTGTGTGAGCTTGTGTGTGAGCTTGTGTGTGAGCTTGTGTGTGAGCTTGTGTGTGAGCTTGTGTGTGAGCTTGTGTGTGAGCTTGTGTGTGAGCTTGAGCTTGTGTGTGAGCTTGTGTGTGAGCTTGTGTGTGAGCTTGTGTGTGAGCTTGTGTGTGAGCTTGTGTGTGAGTTTGTGTGTGAGCTTGTGTGTGAGCTTGTGTGTGAGCTTGTGTGTGAGCTTGTGGATTTCCTCCTAGCTGAACTCTTTAAGAACCCAATTCTCCATCAAACATTACCGATCTACAAAGAGCTCAGTGGCGGAGGAAGTTCAGAAGTTTATAATTAGGCTAGACTATGTCTGAAAACATCAATTTTATAGGAAATGTTTAAAAATAACCCAAATCCTATAGCTTCATGACAGAGAATAATTCTAGCAATGATCCATGAAAAACAAACATTACAAACAACAATTCTATGTTTGTGGCAATATCGCAGAGACCCGAGTTTTCTCCTACATTGAAGAGGTCATCAACCTGGTATTCCCTAGCCAGAAACAGCTGTGTTTCTTGACGTCACATCTTACCACTGACGATCGTCATAGTAATAGCAGGGTCAGTCATGTTGTCTACACGGCCGGCAATCAATAGCTTGGTTTCTACTCTCTGTCTATATTTACAGGGAAGTTGGTCGAGACGCTCCTTCAAACAAGTGAGCAGATTCCGATCTTCTTTCACACAAAACAGAGACTACTCGACCAATCAGGTCTGTAGTTAGGACACTTATAATAGTGTAGATTTGTAGAGAATCGGTTGTCAAAACAATGATAGAAATCAACAATAAAAATATGGGGGTTATGAACTGGACAAAGGAAACAGCAGCAACAACAACGACAACGACACATCATCATCATCATAAAGAAACAACAACAACAACAACAACAAAATAACAACTTTTAACATAACGAACAAAAAAATAAATAAAAACCACCCATACAAAAATCCACTCGACCGCCTGACAGGACAGAAGGCCGGTGAGGTGAAGGTCACAGATCAAACACTGAGCAATCAATTACTGAATCTCCAGGTCATATCCTGTACAGATAAACACAATTTTTCCTCATTCAAATGTTGATTTCCCGCACTGCCACAGAATGACATTCAGCTTCTATTCTCTACGTCAAAGTTTCTCATTAACAAATTCTGTTTATATATCTACTTTTTGGGTTTCAGATTTAATCCCCTCAAAGCTCAAAATGTCTGTCAAGAAACAAATCCATTGATCGGCGACATTCAAAACTTAATCCTGCAAAGATTTCTTTTAGTATTTTCTTGTGTAAAATCTTGCATGGAAATTCCGCTTGGCTACATTTAGCTAACTTCAATTGCGTATTCGCTACAAGTAAAGAGAAAAAATGGATCAAAACAAGGTTTTATGAAAAAAAAAAACGTATCAATTTCAGATGATTTTTTTCCTAAACATTGCAGCTACACGGTCTTTTATCAAAGTTCGTAGACGTCGGTATTAATGTCCAATCAGCTGGAGAGATTCACTGTGGGGAAAATTATCACAATGACAAAAAACGTAGAATGGGGGTGGGGGTGGGTGCGGGCGAGACAGAGGGAAACTGGCAAGGTCGGCGTTTATACATAGAAATACACAACCACACCCGCGTACATACACAGACATATCCACACACACACACACACACACACACATCCCTGTCACCACCAGGTTTAATCAGAGAAGAACAGAAAGAAGGGACGGAGAAAGATGTCCATGATCTGTTTAGTCTTACAATGATCACATAAAGATCATTCTGTTTCTATTTCTCCATGTCGTGCAAAAAAAACTTGAGTAAAAAACTAACACCAGATCTAGTCAGGGAATGTTCAGGAATAGCTCGGATTTAAAAAAAACAACTGCCATACCGTGCTGAATGTGTCAATGTTCAGAGACTCCAGAAATACATCAGCTCAGCTCAACTTTGTTTGTATTTGCGGTTACACTATGAATTATACAATTGCTGAGGGTGTACAAACTCGCTGCGGGTACAGGCAATGTACACATTGGACAGTGTGCAAACAACTTTAACATCTTCACTGCTCTTTTTTTTTCCGCCGTTGAACTTCGTTTTCTGGTCGTTCTACATTCCTGGATTCTTTTTGTCAAAAACAGTGCCCCCCCCCCCTTCTTCCGTCCCCATTTTTTCACTTTTGTTTTTCTGTTTCCATCCATTGGTCTGGCTGCGGCCAACTCTCATCTCTCTTATTCTAAGCTATCTTCGGTTTAGCCATACAAAAACATGCAGTATCAAACTAATAAATTAAGAAACCAGCTCATAGCAACGGTAAGCTCGCAGGTTGACATTTGAAATAGTCCTCAAATCGCGACTATCCTGGACAAATCTAAACAATAACACCCAGTGCTCGACTCGCCAGTGTCCAGATATAACACCATATTCGGTAAGGGCAAATGTCCCAGTTCCCCCAGCGCACTTTATGTCCCAACATCTGTGGAACTCAATGGGAAAACCCAGAGGTCAACTGGACACAGTTTGCACTCCTGGCTCGGCCAACCAAGTTGGGAGTTGCCACATTCAACCGGTCAAAAACCGTTCCATGGACATTGGAGTGGTCACTGTACTGAAATATGAAACATTATGTATGTACACACAAATTGGTTTGGTGCCAGACCTTAGAGCTAGGTACTATGTACACATTTGGGGGCAAATGAACGGAAACCTTCATTACTTTCAGGTCTGGAGAATTCTTGACTGAGTCAACACCGGACACAGTTGTGACGCCAGAGAATGAAATGGTGTTCGGAATAGGCACCAGTGTCCAGCATATTTCCCATTGACGGTCGACCACAGAGCACCGAGGAAGGTGCAGTCTTGTAGCGTGTGGTAACGAAAGCGGGCACCGCCCACCTGTATCGCCTCTATAGATGAAAACTTTACGAGCAGTGCGTGACTAGCTACAGATCAGAAACCCGCCCAGTATTTAAACGAGGCCTTGTGAAGCAAAATTTGACTCAAATCATGATCCTAGCTCAAAACTTGATGCTGATTTATAGTCGGCAAAAACTCTCACCCCAAACCTCCTAAATGAAGCAAACACAAGATTTCACGCATTGTCTGCAACCTGAGCGAACACACAGAATGCGCCTGCCTTGAGGGTCCAGGCAGAAATATTCACGGAAATGACACGGTTAAGTGACCTTAAAGAAAAATCACTCAAGCCTAAACAATCTACATGTACACAATGACATCCCAGTCATCAACACTGTTTATTACCTTTACCGTATACTTTAGTAGTTTCCCCAAATCATATTTATCAATTCGACAAAAAAGACCAAACAAACTGCCAATGCTGTGTAAAAGTGGGTACTTACCTTTCCTCTGTACCTGCCTGAAGCACACACGCGCTGTGAGCGAGCTGTACCAGGAGGCAGCCAAGCAAATAATGGTGACGCCCTCTCCCAGCAGTGGCTGCCGACAACCGACAGCTGCGGCAGGAATTGATTTTTCTTCTTGCTCAACACTAGAGTGACGTACAACGACGACAGTCCCAGGCAGGAGCAGCTCGGCTGGGACAAAACAAATTTGATATCAATAGTCAACAAAAACTCTCTTACTTCTATACATGCATTTGTAATGAATCTGCATCTATGGTTATTTATAATATGTATATATATATTTTCTGTTTCACATTTGAATTAATGGACTTTGCCAATCATAAACAAATATAATGATTTCTTACCAAAGTTTTCAGATCTCAGGTAATTTCGCTGTCCATGTTCAAAACAAAACAAAACAAAAAAATAAACAGGAAAAGATAGAACAAGACAAATAGACACATAGAAACAAAATTCAGACAGACAGACAACAGGCATACGGACGGACGGACGAATAGGTGGACAGACGCGCGAACAAACAGACACAAAGATAGATAGATAGATGATAGATAGATAGATAGATAGATAGATAGATAGATAGATAGATAGATAGATAGTGTCACGAGTGGAGTGAGTGCAATTAAGGGGATTGCTACAGAGCGGGTGTAGAGTAAGGACTCACAGTAGACAGCAAGTTAAGCGTGCTGTTGTGAGTAGTGTGGGGGGTCTGAATGAGGCGAAAGCGCGGTATTACTATCACTGCAAGTTAGAAGGTCCTACGGATCGGACCTGTGAATAAAAGCCCATCGGGCGGACATAAAGGGAAGCAGTCGAGAAGACTAGTGAGAGTCTTTCCAGTTATGACTGGTGTCGGGGACGGGCCGCAGAGCCACCTCGATGAGCACAGGGGATAGGCCAGCATAGGGCCGGAGGCCACACATAGGCCAGAAGTGAGGCTGTCAGTGCAGGACAGTAGAGGCACATAAAGTCGTGGCAGTCAGGCCACGGACAGGGACGTAGATATGAGAGTGAATGAGATACTATATTGTTGCCATGTTGATAGGCTAGTGAACTGATACTATGTTGTTGCCATGTTGATGGCTATGGAAATAATAATGTGTTATTGCCCTGCTGAGGTGCTAGGGGAGTGCTAAGGTGTATGACAATAGGAAGGTGATATTGAGAGACTGCGGTGCCAGTAAATTATTAATGTACTATTAAGACCCTGAGGGGAGAGGCTGAGGCCGAAGTGCCTTTAGGAGTAACTACCGGATTGTGGATCCGAGGGAGAGTGTGTGTGAGAATAAGGCCGTTGTACGGCAGTGCATTTCAATAATATAATGTATGTAATTGCGCTATTATATGTATAATTATGTTTAATAAATGTGTGAGTCTGATGGGTTGTTCTGTTAAGTGTTAAACTTGTTTGTTCGTGATTGTTGTCCTGTCATACTTATTACATCTCCCAGTCTGGGATTTGTGACAGATAGATAGATAGATAGATAGATAGATAGATAGATAGATAGATAGTAAGATAGATAGATAGATAGATAGATCATGTCAGGTCCTCACAGACTTCATGACCAATCATGTCTACCTGTACGTACTAATGTTTGTCACAATATCGAAACATAAAACCGCAGTAATGAAAATAACGACACAATAAACGATAAAACCAAACCATCAACTCTGGACGACTATTCAGGCAAAAACACGGTCCACGCTGACATACAATAAAAGTGTACTGCTACAACTAATGGCTGACTGGATGACTTCTCCCATCGCTATGACACCTGGGGCCACAAATTATTGTACGCTGTCCACAAAAATCCCGAGGTCACCTACACGCCCAAACATCCGGACACTGGCCAGTGACTAGCCGTAAACAACTCAGCACTATCCATCACCTGGATGAAATAAGAACCAGCTGCAAAACGTACGCTTAGAACCCCGAGACAACGTCAAAGATCTTAGGAACGTGCAGCTTTTCATTTACATATCCTTCATAAGTATTATTTTACAATGGACGGTATGAAATTGTGGGCAAATTATTAGTATAATCGTGCTATGTTCAGAAGGGACAATTTTCATACTTAAGCCCTACCTTTACCACCATTCTTTTGATAATCTATCATTTCTCACATTTCCCGGGCGTGTTCTGTTAAAAAAAAAACAACAAAAGTTGATTCTGCCGGTGTGATCTTTCATGAGTTTGGCGCCAGTTTCCAGTGAAATCATTCGGTGTGGACAGTCAGGCCATTCAAGATGGCGAGTAAAGTAGAGCATTTGTGTATGTCCTGGTCTAGATTTGGTTACTCTGTTGGTTCTGGAATACAGACAGAAACTTCCAACCAGCAACCCTATGGAAATCAAAAGCTTAGGTATTGACGTCAGGTTTGCTCATAGTCATAGGAATGACATCGTCCCTACGTAGATCACCTGAAGATGGCATCGCCCTGATGTAGGTTTGATTCAGACAACCCGCAACTTCGGTACTCCTACCCAGGGTTCATACAAAGTCTTGAAAACTGATTTTAAGGACTTTTTAAGGACTTCCTAAGGACTCACAGTAAAAAAATTAAGGACCTGTGACCAAGAAATATTACAACTATACAAGTGGTGTGCAGCACTCATCGATACGGCATGTTTCTGTATCCAGAGTTCAAACAAAGTAAATTCACTCTAAAAAGTTCTGTTATTTCGAAGTACCACTTGTCCAGTATGCAACTGGCAGATTTGAATCTCAAATGTTTCAACTGAAACACAAATTTTAAGGACTTTTTAAGGACTTTGGCATCATTTTCAGAATTTAAAGACTTTTTGAGTACTCATTTTTTCTTTTAAGAAAATTAAGGACTTTAAGGACTTTTTAAGGACTTTGGCATCATTTTCAGAATATTAAGGACTTTTTGAGTACATATTTTTTCTTTTATGAAAATTAAGAACTTTAAGGACTTTTAACTAAGGACCTGTGTGAACACTGCCTACAAAAACCTATGGAAATCCTACTCAAATCCACGTCGTAGTGATGTAGGCATGCTAGCTGGGCTATGAATGATACACCTGTGTGTACCTGTCTGCAACGACCAGCCTTTACCGATCAACAGGATAATTTTAACATCGTGACGGCTGGGGAGAGAGCGCACTGAAAGATCTGACTTGTGGCAACTTTTAATTTCTATCGTGGATCAGAAAATTGTAGTTGACCTATTGCTGAGTCCGGGTAGACACCGAGAGCACTGGTCAGTGACAGGATAGATACACAGACAATCATTCAATGTCCAGAAACAAGAAGAAGGTGTCGACCAGAGCAAGGATAGCACACTCGGAACTCTCCACCAGTCGACATTTTCGTTAGAGCACGGGAAGGCTGACTGAGCTGTAGAGAGAACTGTTAACCAGCCAATAAAAACACACAAATATCAAGTCAAAATTCTCTACCATTCGTATCCCCATACTCTCCCATTTTCAGCACCAGATCCATTGCCGTCCTCCCATTTCTTTTATTCATCCATATAAATAAAAGTCAATAATTATGTGTTTGTCTGTTGGTCAAAAATACTGCCCCACACGCACACATCTCGGATTTACATGAAATGTTGAAGTTGCCTCACTTTGGCCCTGCCCTGCACAGGCTTTTTTTTGTTTGTTTCATATGCAGCCGCCCCCCCCCCCAAATGGTGGGTTTTTGTTGTTGTTTTCAGTTTGTTTTGTGTCGCTGACTGCTAGCCTCCGTTTCTCCATTTCACGAACACATGGGCACGTGATGTCATCATTTCCGTCCGATGTGTTCATTACATGTATTACACAAACTACCCAGTGTCCAAGCCGTTCAGTTGGTGCGTAGTGCCCTGCCGCGCATGGGTTCTGAAGCAAGATCGTGGGTTATCACGGGGGTATTGTCTAGATCAGAGAGAGAGAGAGAGAGAGGGGGGGGGGAGAGAGAGAGAGAGAGAGAAGGGGCAGAGAGAGAGAGAGAGAGGGAGGAAGAAAGAAGGGTGGGAACTTAGGATTATCCCCGGTAATACCGGGTACCTCAAAAGAGTAAATAAATAAATAAAATGCTGGAGGAGGACAGGCCATCAAGTCCAAATTCTAGCACAACGCTGTGCTATTTCCGGTGCCAACTTTCATGTTTCTTGTGTCCTCATACAGGACATTTTTTTTTGGCACATTGGTCTGTTTCTTTTTCTTAGGTTATACTGAAAAAAGGGGGTGGGTGAAGGTGGAGAATACTACGAATTAGTACACACAACAACAACAGCAGCAACGACAACAAATTTAGCCTACCTTGCTGTGACAAGCTGACAGGTGCCAGAATCCACAGATCAAGGACATGCACAGGCGAACCGAGCCAGTGGAGTAGACAACACAGTTAAGCTGACCACGAGACCTCACGTTCTATCTGGAGTGAACACACACTTGTCTGCCTGTCCGATGCTTTGCCAACTCTCAACTACAATCACTACCGACCGGTCACAGTCGAGGGGTTGTCAGAAAAGTACGGACCATACACAGCATGCGATCAGCGGGCAAGGAGGAGACGATGACTGTGACTCAGGTTACACATCAAACATGCCCTCGGGGCTACCCGGGCACCCATTACTGATGGGAAGTGGGTGCTGGGAGAGGGAGGTGATCACGGAACACAGCGCGTTTCCTCTACACCCTGACACCACCAACCTTTTGCGTACCGGTCAGTAGTCAGCGTGTCCACTCTCCTTGTTCAAAACCCCACCGACCCACTTGTAAAAGT
The DNA here is from genome assembly GCA_963931925.1 of Onchidella celtica. NCBI lineage: Eukaryota > Metazoa > Mollusca > Gastropoda > Systellommatophora > Onchidiidae > Onchidella > Onchidella celtica. The sequence goes on along the minus strand of OZ007572.1, from coordinate 56,178,735 downwards.
GGTTATAGAACACGTGACCACTGGTCACTTCCACGCAATCCGCAATTTACCTGCCGTTACGCAACCCGCGTTGTGGCAGCAAAGGTCGAGAAATGTAACATTGAAGCGGTGCGCTTGTACTGGAAACGGACTTTGTGTGTAGGTGAATAATTCTCATCTGGTTCGCGGAGCCTTACCTGTCTCTGCCTCACGTGACACATAAAATATGCCTATTTGGTGATCCTGTTATTGTAATCCCCCCCCCCCCCCGCTCCCAAAAAACAACAACAACAACAACAACAAACAAAACACACACACTTTCAGAGAGAGAGAGAGAGAGACAGAGAAACAGAGAGAGAGAGAGAGAGAGACAGAGAAACAGAGAGAGAGAGAGAGAGGGGTAGAAAGAAAGAGAGAGAACGTCTTCCTCAAACAAACCAACCACCAACCGTGCACTCACTCACCTGGAATTGGAAGGCAGAAAATTATTGCACAGAAAATCTGGTCACGGGCCGAGTTTTTGTTTCGATTGGGTGCAGCTGGCGAGGTGACAGGGCCGCTGTAGTGAGTGCAGTACCAGCTGGCTGTGGCGGGCAGGATGCTGGGTGTGGTGCGGGGCAAGTGTGAGGCGGGTCAGATTTGATACCGCGGGGTATGGGATGATGGTGGTGATGGTAGCTGGCAGTGCCGGGTATGCAGGAATCAATGGACATGTTCTCTCTCACCTTTTCATTCCAAGCGACATAATTTATGGGGTGTGTCTCGGGTGGTCCCGCTGACTACGATTACGAACACATAGAAAACAAAACGAAAATGAAAAGAAACACATTCTACTTCGACCAGACTGCCCCCCCCCCACGCCTTCCCCTCCACCTCGCCCGAGGGAAGGGGAGTTGGAGACAATTGTGATTCCAGTCAGTGTGTAGGATAAGGTAAGATCAGGTAAAATAAGGTAAGATAAGGTAAAATAAGGTAAGATAAGATAGAATAAGGTAAGGTAAGATAAGATAGAATAAGGTAACATAAGGTAAGATAAGGTAAGGTAAGGTAAGGTAAGACAAGGTAAGATAAGATAGAATAAGGTAAGATAAGGTAAGGTAAGGTAAGACAAGGTAAGATAAGATAGAATAAGGTAAGATAAGGTAATATAAGGTAAGGTAAGGTAAGACAAGTTAAGATACGATAGAATGAGATAAGGTAAGGTGAGGTAAGACAAGTTAAGATACGATAGAATAAGGTAAGATAAGGTAAGATAAGATAAAATAAGAGTCACTTTATTATTCCATGAGGGAAATTCACTTTCTTTTCACACAGTGTTTTAGAGCTCATGCGTACAGGTTTCTTAGGCATCATTACATAAACATGTCATACCTTAAACAAATATATTACGTCATGTCGAATGAACATGGCAGGGAACCTTCGTAAAATATGGCACACATCTAGCTATGTTATCTTGTTGAGGCAAACTGAGGAGGGCAAAAACGATCAATTGTATCCTTCTATGTTAGCATTGATGTGTAGAAAGTCTATTGCCTCTGGATGATCTAGAAATTTGATGAAACAGGAGGTGGTGACAGATGGATATTTATGAATTTCTTTACACAAGCGTTTGAGTACAGATGGCTAAAACTGAATAATGCCGCACCTGTTAGTGTCAGTCATGTTGCATGTTTTCTTGATGATTGTATTGTCTTGATCACTTTTTCTGGCATCGTCAATGTCAGCCCCATGATGCAATAGAATGCTTTACGCAATACGTTCGGCAATAGCTTTATAGACCAAGAAAAGTCGTGTTTTATCAACATTAAAGGATCTTAACTTGCACTGGAAGTACATTGTCTGTTGTCGTTGTTGTTGTTGACATCCGTTAGTCTGAAAAGACTCTGGGCCTGTGCTCTGGATGTCTGGATGTTTCTGTCTGGTGCAGCGCCGTGTGTGGCTGGACAAGCCCACCCGGGAGTGACTGGCCATTCCACAGATGTTGCAGCCAAAGGATGGCGCTGGTTTGTTTATTTGGACGCGAGTCGTTCTCCCCTTCCGCATTACTTCGGCGTGTTGCATAAGCGTCTCTTCATACAGTGGGAGAGTTTGCTTCACTGACTTCCTCCAGAGTGTTCTGTCTGAGGCAGCGGCTCCCCTGACTTTGCTTCGATGCCGAGGGCCTGCAGGTGCCTCTTGCACACATCCTTGTTGCGCAGCTGGGGTCTGTCTCTTGGACGTTTTCCCTCCGCTAGATCTCCTTATAGGAAGACCTTGGGAACTCGACCATGCTCCATGCGTGCAATTTGTTCAAGCCAGCATAGGCGCTTCTGTTTCAAGATGGTGTACAGGCTGGAGATTTCAGATCTCCTTAAGGCATTTTAGTTGCTGACGTTGCCCTGCCACTGCCAGGCGATGTTCATGATGTGTCAGAAGCCATGCATATGGAAGGCGTTGAGTTTCCGTTCCTGTCGGGCACGCAGATACCAGGTCTCTTGAGAGAGAAAGAAAGACAGAGAGGGAGAGAAAGGGAGAAAAAGACGCAGAGAGAGGGAGAAAGAGAGAAAGAGAGAGAGAGAGAGAGAGAGAGAGAGAAAGAGAGCACTAAATAAAATCCACATGAACCTCGATCAACCATCAACTTCACGGTGACGCCTTTCCAAGGGAAACAACTAGAGAAAAATCATGATGTCATTCACCAGTCAAGATCTTTACGTTTCTGTCCCTTGTATTTGCACTTGGCAACAATTTTCGTCTCTGCCTCACACACAGTATCAGCCTATCCGCTAATCGAGCGATCTATGATCTGTCTGTTCTCCTAACTTTCCACTCCTTTTAATCGACCCACTTTCTAAGTTGTCGTACTTTCGCCCATCTCCACCAAAACAATTTCAAGGAACTGTACAGCTGTAGTCATAGACTTAACTTCCTGGCCAAACCCGGACATGCGCCTATTCAACAACACCGACAACAGTGACGTCAGTGGCAACAACAACAGCAACAGATGGACAGGATTTTTCTTTAAACCGAACAGCAAGAACAACCATAACAATAAGAACGACAACAGCTCGGGATGACGTTTCTTTTAAACAATTTAAGGCTGACCTTATGTAGGCTACATATTATGTATGTAACCCCAACAAACACACCCCTTAATAATCAAACTATATAATAATGTCACTCAATATATAAGGGAGTGTTTATTGGGGCTACATAAAAGCCTTCATAACCAAACCCCACCCCTGAAACATCATTTGGGCTACCCGTTTCTCGCTACGGTAATATTGATTTCCGGGTAGCCCAAATTGTTATGAAGGCTACACGTAGCCCCAATAAACACTCCCAAAATTTGAGCAGCAAATCAAGTAACATCCTTGTGAAGAAAAACTCGGAACTGAAGATCTGTCACATAGAACTACAAACAATTACCGGACACAGCCGACTTTGTCCAACAGCACCGTGACAGCCTCAGACAGTGAACTCTGAGAGTCCATGCTAGTTCACTCAAAACTCACCTTTAGTGAGGTCACGTGTACCAGGACTATTCGATGTGTGCCTGAGAGGGGTGACAACACTCAAAGGGGGTGGGGTGGGGGGGGGGAGGTTGTGTCAGCTGGAAACAATTTTATAAGAACCAAAACTGAACTTGAAGTTGTAAATAAGACAGAGTTCAGAGTGATCCACACCCTCAACAGCAGGTCAGTCCGCTGGCCACTGGTCAGTTTATGACTCTGGATAGCTGAAAAATAGGACGTCGGCCTATCGCTAATGGATGAGAATAACATCTTGATAATTGGCCGTCCTTCCCTGGCACACCCGGCGAGTTATGAATTGATTACGTATTGTCCATTGTTATGTATTGGACACAACTCACCTGGTGTCCAGTGCCCTGTTTGGAGCTGACAACTTTTGCGTTAGCTGATGTCCTTGAGAAATAAAAATGTTCCACTTCAATATTACTCCAGTGTTAGGGGTACTAAAGTCTTTCGCGTCATTTATCACCAGATATAACAATTCTTGAGATATTTACACTTTTTTGGGGTATTAATTTGACAATTTTTGATCAGTTTTGTTCATTTTATTTTCTTCCCATAAAAGCTTATTGTTTTACCTGCAGGTTAAATTAATATTCTATTGCCCACAAGTGTATCTGTTCATTCTGTGAGAGAGAGAAAAAAAGGTGTAGATCTAACGTAACTTTGACTTATTTACCTTTCGATCGGCTCGCCCAGACTGTTAGTGTTAACGTGCAGCGGCAGTTTGAAGTTTGAGCAATGTTGCTGTGACTGGCAAATGAACACATTGGCAAACAAACATACACGTTTGGGCTGTGAGAGAATACGTTTTAGACCAGGGCGAGGCAACCCGTTAGAGAAGAAGAGCCAAATTTGAGATTTGAGATTGACCTCAACTTGAGAGCGAGTAACAACGCGCGTGAAACTCTCTCTATAGATATAGACATATACCAGTTACATTTTCTTCTTACTTACAGAGGTTTTTCTGGAGACAATTAAGGCAGAGTGCGGGTGAGCATTTGCTCGATTATCTCAAAATTATCGATTTTGTGATATCGGCATATTCATACACTTCAGTCATTCCTCCTTGCACTGAAACATGGCAGAATGTTCTCTAATTCAGCAATCCTTCCAAAAAAGCTTCTGAAGTATGTTGGGCTAGGCCTGGCCTGGTTTTGAGAGAATGGGTTGTATGCGATATGACGCGTTTCCGGTTGCTGCGAACAGCTGTCCGCCATTTTGACGGACCTTGCGACCGAGTTGTTTACGTCGTACTAGGCCCTATATTAAATTTCCTTTGAAATGCCTGACTTTTGTTGTATTGTGGGGTGCCAAAATAAGAGATCAAAGCAGAAGGACCTCAGTTTTTTGTTTGTTTGTGACTGGAGAAGGCCAGGCAACCGAAGATTTGACTAGGAAGAGGCGCCTAGCATGGTTAAAAGCTATGAATCGAAAGAATTTAGGAGACAAGGAAGCGACAAATAAGCCCTGGCTTCGAGTATGCGGGGAACATTTTGCGTCTGGTCATGTCAGTGGCATTTATTTGTTTTTGATCAATCACAGCATAGTTTCTATATAACTCGCACTTTGGTTGAAGCATTTTCTATCTGACTATTCCAGTATAGAATCGAACTAATTTTACTACAAATGGTATAGATCTAAATGAACCAGGATCCATGACGAAATTCCTATTTTACGGTTTTCAGGGTAGATTTATACACACACAAAAAAAATGAGCAGACAATGCAGAAAACAAAATGTTGTAGACTATAAAAATAATAGAGCTATTACATGCAGCCTATAAACCACGACATCACTGAAACACTTTGGGTCAGTCTTGTCTATAAACAATAATTTCGCCTCATAGCGTCTCAGCGACCGCGGATTCAGAGCGGATGCGTTGCTCATGTCTTGTTCGGCTGCCATTTTCTCCAATCGGCAGTCCGTCAAAATGGCTGACGGCGCATGTCGCGTGACTATCTAATACAACCCATTTCCAATTTCTCTCTGTGTTTGTTTCTTTTGCCTCGAAAAAGAAAGAGCCACCGGTGATGGCTAAAAGAGCCGCTGGTTGCTGACCCCTGACCCCTGACTCATGCAACAGATAAAAGAACACAAAAGTTCAAGCTCGCATCTCTCCTTGTGGCCTGAGCTGGGCAGAATGTGGCCAAAGTAGGTGGGGGGGGGGGGATGTTCACTGTATGTTCTGCTTGGCTCATGTTTCTGACCGTTGAGAGAGTTCAGGGGGTCTCAGACAGGATGGCCGGGCGAGACAAGAGAAAGCCATAAGGTAAGTACTTGTGTCCTTGGCTTGTCCATCCTGAACACCCTGAAGACAGTGGCGGGCGGGAGAGTCGAAATCGTTCAGAAATAAAAATCTGCTACTGATTTTCGAATGTTACAATCATCTGGAAATGGTCAAATTACCGGACAATAAATTAATTTAATCGTCCTTCACCCAGTACAGGGGACAGAAAATTACGGTGCACAAATGTTGATCTGTGTCAAACATAACCAATAGCAGTTCGATCGTAACCCAGTCAGAATCCTTACGTCAGTAAGAAGGAGATTCGTATAGGATTCGTTTGATTATCATCGGGGGGGGGGGGGGGAGTCCTTCCCTACATCAGACCGACGCCGGCACAATGTCATAACTAGCAGATCTGCGTAGGCACGATGTCAATCCTACGAGCAAACTTGACACCAATCCTCTGTGTGGGACTTCTGTAGAGTTATTGGCTGGGAACTCGTGTCACAAGTCAATCATCAAAGACAAAGAATTCCTCACTCAATCTATTTTTGTTACAGTCGCTTCCCAGTATGACACTTGAGTTCGTTTCTCTTCAAACCATGGAGGTACTAATAACACACTAATAAGGTGTTATTAATAGCTCCATGCTTCAAACAGAATAGGGATTCACTAGCTTGCCTGCAGTATGAAGTCACCCCCTCCCCCCCCCGGCCAAACCAGCTCTCAAACAAAGATGGATAGAATCAACACAGTGGAGAAGAGACGTGATGTCATTTTTATAACGAGACGTTTCTGAGTGACCATCGGACACGGGCTGTACCCACAAAGCGAATCTATGCAGTTTAGCCTGAGGGTCTCACGACCGTCAACTATATAGCTCTCTGCCCTTTACACAATAACTTGTGATGTGGACATTGTCCATCTCAACAATGGCGGGGCGAGGGGCTGGAGGTGGGGCTGGGGGTTGGGGGGTGGGGGACTGCATTTCTGTGACTGAGTGAAGCAGATCAGCATTTTACCACATTGTCCACTGTACACAGACCAGACCACGTCTCCGTGATGGAAGCAAAACCAAACAAGAGAAACAAGAATGCTGTACTTGTGATTATGTCTAAACACAGAAACATATTAACAAACTGCAGACATTCTCAGGACAAAGTGGCGCCTCAGTGTAGCCCGTGTGTGTGTGTGTGGAGAGGGGGGTGGGGGTGGGGGTATTATCTTTCTGCAATCCTCCTGTTGTCATATTTTAAACACAAAGAAAACAAGAACAAAAAAGCGATCGAGAGATGGAAACCTGGCACCAGACAACCGGACATAAAACTTTAGACTGATCTTACCTAGGACACAGCACCAGAGAACTGGACATAAAACTTTAGACTGACCTCACCTAGGACACGGCACCAGACAACCGGACATAGAACCAGGGGCGAAGCGTGGTCCTCTGCAGAGGGTAATCAGAATTTAAGCTAGTAAGATCCTCATAATAGGACGTATCGCTACATCATATGTACATAATTATAAATGCAGCGACTAAAACAATGAAACGGTTGCTAGGCACTGCAAAAATCTGAAGAGCGGACTATTCTTGTCAACAGGACAGGAATGCAACAATTTACAAGCCAAACTAATCTGAAAAACTATTCATTCATACTAACAGACTTATAAACGCATATTTTTCACCCATTATTTAAAATATAATTTGAACAGCACGTTTTCATTGTCATATTGATAGCCAGAGATTTTGTTATTCTATCATCTCATAAAGTTTCCCGGAAAAGACCCATTAACATTAAATGGTAGAAAGTGCTTAAATGGCATCTCTGTGACACAACAATGTGTAGCGATTTCGGAGAAGTGGCTATCTGCCGTTGAGGTTTAGGTTCGAGCGACCTATCAAGTGAATTGATGTTCTTAACACGTTCGACTGATTTTGATCACAGTTATATCTAGATCTAGACTATAATAATTATTATTCTTTGATAGCTCTTGCTGTGCGTAGAGTAAATTATTCTTAGATTACCTCAAAAAAAAAAAAAAAAAGATCCACACCAACTCTTTCACTCTACTCTTTACCTTTCGATTGGGATGAAAACGACCGCATAGTGAAAAACCTGCATAAGTACGTAAAATCAGTTCAAACCTTGATTATAAACCTATTTTTTTCCCCCACTATTTTGCTGTCTGCGGCGCCGCTTTGAAGAAAACAGGCTATGCTCAAGCTCGCTTTTGGGTGTAATCAAGTCTTCTTCGTCTTTGTTAATCACTGATTTTGGACTAGTTCATATGGTGTAAGTCGCTACAAAGATGGTTTTCGGTGAGGGGTGTTAGACTATAACAACAAACCCAAAATAGCAACGTAGAATAGAATGCTGAACTGTCTAAATGGACTTGGAGTTGGGCTCGATCTGGAAAGCACAGTAATTCTAGAATTAATATTCGAAGGGTAATCACTGATTATTTGATTATGAGGAGGCCTCGCCCCTGCATAGAACCCTAGACTGACCTCACCCAGGACACGGCACCAGATAACTGGACATAAAACTTTAGACTGACCTCACCTAGGACACGGCACCAGACAACCGGACATAGAACCCTAGACTGACCTCACCTAGGACACGGCACCAGACAATCGGACATAGAACCCTAGAATGACCCCACCTAGGACACGGCACCAGATAACTGGACATAGAACCCTAGACTGACCTCACCTAGGAAACGGCACCAGACAACTGGACATAGAACCCTAGACTGACCTCACCTGGGACACGGCACCAGATTACTGGACATAGAACCCTAGACTGACCTCACCTAGGACACGGCACCAGACAACTGGACATAGAACCCTAGACTGACCTCACCTAGGACACGGCACCAGATAACTGGACAAAGAACCTTAGACTGACCTCACTTAGGACACGGCACCAGATAACTGGACATAGAACCCTAGACTGACCTCACCTAGGACACGGCACCAGATTACTGGACATAGAACCATAGACTGACCTCACTTAGGATACACCACCAGAGAACTGGACATAGAACCTTCGACTGTGAAAACTGTGACCAGGTGAGAGCTGTGTGTTGGTGAATACAGTAAAAAGTGAAAACCGTGACTAGGTGAATGCAGCACCAGGTGAAAACAGTAACTGGGTGAAAACTGCGACAGGTGAAAACTGACAAGTGACAACTGTGACTAGGTGGAAACTGTGACCAGGTGAAAGCTGTCACTGGGTGAAACTGTGATCAGGTGAAAACTGTGCCCAGGTAAACCTGTGACCAAGTGAACACAGTGTCTAGGTGTGATTAGGTGAATACAGTGACAAATAAAAACGACTAGGCGAAAACTGTGACTAGTTAAATACAGTGACAGGTGAAAACAGTAACTGGGTTAAAACTGAACGGGTGAAAACTGTGACTAGGTGAAAATTGTGACAGGTGAAAACTGTGCCTAGGTGAAAATTGTGACCAGGTGAAAGCGGTGACAGGTGAAAACTGTGACCAGGTGAAAACTGTGACCAAGTAAAGAAATCTGTGACAGGTGAAAACAGTGACTAGGTGAAAATTGTCCCTAGATGAAAACTGTGACCAGTGACAAGTTGGAAACAGGGACCAGATTGACACAGTGACCAGCTGAAAATTGTGACTGGGTGAAATGATAAAAAATAATGTTCGCCAGTTAACATGCTGAATTTTTGTTTTTAACTGGGCGCGGAAGTTGCGAAATAAAAATTTGAAAGAAAAAAAAAAGAAAATCTCGAAGCGTTGGTGTGTTGGGGACGGTAGAAATATGTGTGGTCCCTCACAGGCCGCGAGTTGATGGTCGGGGTTGCTGGAGCAATTAGACTTTTGTTGCTGTTGTTTTTTTTTAACTACCATCAGATAATATAGAAAGTAAGATCAATTATGACATATTTTAACTTTACGTCAAGGCACAGATTTCCCCTGGTTTTTATTATATTGTGACAATGGATACAACCCGTGCAGCAATCAAGAAACCGTCATTGTTTACGACAAGTTTGGCGCCGTCTGAACGAACCTTTTCAATGAACACATTCTCAGGTCACAGTGGCCTTTCGAGAACGACAATCCAGTTGTGTCTAGACAAAACTTCGGCAAACAACGTGATCTGGTCTGGCCTGGCCTAGATCAACAGAGGAAGAAAACATAATTTATCTAACTACACAAACTGATGACAGCACCCTAGTTAGCGCAGATGGGAACATAGTCACAATATTGTCAGGTGGAATAGTTGAGATTCCAGACTATATTACATGCATCACCTTTGAAACAACAATAATAGTACGTTCATCTGTTTAGAGCCTCCCATAAAGTCATTAAATTCTTTGTTCACGTCACAAACTCAGTGTCTCGGTTGGGAGAAAACACAGTTGACATTCCTGCCTTAATTGCCTCCCGCCCTGGAATATTTGCGTGCTGTCTTGTAACTGTTCCAAACTTAAATAGGCTAACTTGCACAGAAGACTAGCGCTCCACCACTGGCGATATCGCCGACACCATCATCAGCGACAATAACATTACCATCTGCGTGATCATCATCATTAGCGAGAACAGAGACAACAACAGCAACAATAACAACAACAACAACATGAGTGATGTCATGAATAAAAACAATGATAACATCATCTGGAAAAGAAAAGTCACAAAATGTCTTGTTAAATGCGAGAAAGCCGCAATCACCAATTTGATCAAATTTCAGTTCACCCCACATTTTGAACACTGACGTCAGAACATAAACGTCTCACGATCAAAAGTTGCAATTCGATACAATATTTTGATAGATCATATGTGCATAAACTCAACAATAAACCGGCATCGCGTTTAGTTGCGCGGTCCCCTGCAGTAGCCTGGCAGGTAAACCGTTCTCATTTAACGCTGTCCCCCCGAGGAAACTGCCGGCTCCTGCGCAACTGAACGTGGGCCAAACGTGCACAGACAGCACCACTAGAGAAAAGCAATGAATTATACGAGTCAAAGAAATAAACGATTTTATTTTTAATGACGTATCAAAACAGCGGGTCTCAAATTCTGTAAAGTGACGCACTTGTCATGGACCGACCCCCGTAGCCACAAGACTTACTGCTGCTCCAAATATTCTACATGATCTGCTGCTACATTTGAAGATCACAAGGTAAAGACAACCATACTCATACAACACATGGTGAAGACAACCATACTCATACAACACAAGGTAAACATAACCATACTCACACAACATAAGATAAAGACAACCATACTCACACGACCCAAGGTAAACACAACCTTACTCATACAACACAAGGTAAACACAACCTTACTCACACAACACAAGGTAAACACAACCATACTCATACAACACAAGGTAAACATAACCATACTCACACAACATAAGATAAAGACAACCATACTCACACGACCCAAGGTAAAGACAACCATACTCACACAACACTAGGTAAAGCCAACCATACTCACACAACACGAGGTAAACACAACCTTACTCATACAACACAAGGTAAACACAACCATGCTCACTCAACACAAGATAAAGACAACAATACTCACACAACACAAGGTAAAGACAACCATACTCATACAACACAAGGTAAAGACAACCATACTCATATAACACAAGACAAAGACAACCATACTCATACAACACAAGATAAAAACAACCATACCCACACAACACAAGGTAAAGACAACCATACTCACACAGCACAAGGTAAAGACAGCCATACTCACACAACACAAGATAAACACAACCACACTCACACAACACAAGATAAAGACATCCATATTCACACAACACAAGGTAAAGACAACCATACTCACACAACACAAGGTAAAGATCACCATACGCACACAACACAAGGTAAAGACAACCATACTCACACAACACAAGGTAAACACAATCATAGTCTCACACAACACAAGGTAAACACAACCATACTCACACAACACAAGGTAAACACAACCATACTCACACAACACAAGGTAAACACAACCATACTCACACAACACAAGGTAAAGACAACCATACTCACACAACACAAGGTAAAGACAACCATACTCACACAACACAAGGTAAAGACAACCATACTTACACAACACAAGGTAAAGACAACCATATTCATACAACACAAGGTAAAGACAACCTTACTCATACAGCACAAGATAAAGACAACCATACTCATACAAGACAAGATAAAGACAGCCATACTCATACAACACAAGATAAAGACAGCCATACTCATTCAACACAAGATAAAGACAGCCATAGTCATACAACACAAGATAAAGACAACCATACTCATACAACGCAAGATAAAGACAGTCATACTCATACAACACAAGATAAAGACAGCCATACTCATACAACACAAGATATAGACAACAATACTCACACAACACAAGATAGAGACAACCATACTCACACAACACAAGGTAAACACAACCACACTCATACAACACAAGATAAAGACAGCCATACTCACAGAACACAAGATAGAGACAACCATACTCACACAACACAAGGTAAACACAATCACACTCATACAACACAAGGTAAAGACAGCAATACTCACACAACACAAGATAAAGATAACCACACCCACACAACACAAGATACAGACAACCATACTCACAAAACACAAGATAAAGACAGCCAGACTCATACAACACAAGGTAAAGACAACTATACCCACACAACACAAGATAAAGACAACCATACTCATACAACACAAGCTAAACACAATCACACTCATACAACACAAGGTAAAGACAGCAATACTCACACAACACAAGATAAAGACAACCATACTCACACAACACAAGATAAAGACAACCATACTCACACAACACAAGATAAAGACAACCATACTCACACAACACAAGATAAAGACAACCATACTCACACAACACAAGGTAAAGACAACCATACTCGTACAACACAAGGTAAAGACAGCCATACTCATACAACACAAGGTAAAGACAACCATACTCACACAACACAAGGTAAAGACAGCCATACTCATACAACACAAGGTAAAGACAGCCATACTCATACAACACAAGGTAAAGACAACCATACTCACACAACACAAGGTAAAGACAGCCATACTCATACAACACAAGGTAACGACAACCATACCCACACAACACAAGATAAAGACAACCATACTCATACAACACAAGATAAAGACAACCACACTCACACAACACAAGATAAAGACAGTCACACTCATACAGCACAAGATAAAGACAACCATACTCACACAACACAAGATAAAGACAAATATACTCACACCACACAAGATAACCACAACCACACTCACACAACACAAGATAAAGACAACTATACTCACACAACACAAGGTAATAATAATAGTTCGTCCATCAGGTATGATGATGACCTTAACAACACCAGAGGAATAAAGAACAGAAATTGTTGAGAATTTCAACACATGGACAATAAAGAGAACTAAAGGACACAGAGGACAGAATGGAAAGAATGTTCTTTCATGACCTATGGCTGCTCATGTGACTGATAAGTTCTATTTTTGCCCTACTGACCACAGACTCATTGTTTGCAAGCTCAGACTAACATTGAGGCGCAATAGACGCCCTCAAGGGAAAGCGCCACCTAAACGCCTAAATGTTTCAAAACTCTGCTCAGCTGAGAAACAGAGCGAGCTCTCATCAGAACTCTCCTCAAAATTGGATTGCGTGACTTTTGACGGTGAGAACATTGAACAGAGCTGGACTGACCTAAATACGACTGTACACTCTTGCGCCAGCAGCACAGTTGGTTTTCCTGTCCGCAAGCACCAGGACTGGTTCAATGATAATGATAATGAAATCAAAGTGCTCATCAAAGAAAAAAATAGTCTCATCCAAGCTCACTGCAGTGACCCCTCTTCCACAGCAAAAGCTGATGCACTGCGTGCATGTAAGGGTGTACTCCAGAAGAAGCTGAGGAAAATGAAAAATGACTGGCTTGAAGAGCGAGTAAGAGAAACTCAGAAATATGCCGACACAAACAACACTAGAAAGTTCTTTGAGAGCCTCCGAGCTGTGTTTGGACCATCCCGCTCTGGCACTACGCCACTTCTTGCGTCACATGGTTCAACACGCATTGTTGAATTGAATGCCATAATTCAGCGTTGGGCAGAACATTTCGGAGGTGTGCTAAATCGGCCATCAAATATAAATACTGAGTCCATTGACCGCCTCCCTCAGACTCCTATAAATGCAGCTCTTGCCAAGCCATTCACAGCAAATGAGACCCGAACTGCCACAAATCAGATGTCCTTTAACAAATCACCAGGCGTGGATTCAATTCCTGCTGAGGTGTATGCCTTCGGTGGAGAAAAGCTTATTGAAAGGTTGACCGAGTTGTTCAATCATATGTTGAAAGCAGGGAAGCTGCCACAGGACTTCAAAGATGCTTCAATCATCCATCTGTACAAAAACAAAGGGGACAGCCAAGTCTGTGACAACCATCGGGGAATCTCTCTACTTTCAATTGCTGGCAAAATATTGGCAAGAATGCTTCTGAATCGCCTTCTTGATCACCTCTCGTCAAATGACTTGCTTCCCGAGAGCCAATGTGGTATTCGTAAAGAGAGGGGAACGGCGGATATGATTTTTGCTGCCAGACAGATTCAGGAAAAATGCATGGAACAAAATAAAGCGCTGTATATCACATTTGTTGACCTCACAAAAGCATTTGACACAGTGTGTCGTGAAGGCCTCTGGAAAATCTTGGCGAAGTTTGGGCGTCCACCCGAATTCATCACAATAGTGCGCCAGTTTCATGATGGCATGCAAGCTGCAGTCAAAAGCAACGGCAGTGTTTCAGAGCCCTTTGCTGTCACAAATGGGGTAAAACAGGGTTGTGTCTTAGCCCCAACTCTGTTCAGCATCATGTTCTCTGCAATGCTACAAGAAGCCTTTAGCTCTCCTCCTCAAGGGGTAAGCATCAAGTACCGAACTGATGGCAGTCTATTCAACCTCAGGAGACTTCAGGCAAAAACCAAAACCAAAAGTACTCAAGTCTGTGACCTACTATTTGCTGATGATTGTGCACTTCTGGCACACGATGAGGATAGCATGCAAAACTGTGTTGATAAGTTCTCTAGTGCCTGTGACAACTTTGGCTTCACAATAAGCACAAAGAAGACGGAAGTGCTCCATCAGCCTACTCCAGACGACAAGTATCCTGTGACCCCAAATATCAAAGTCCATGACAGTCTTCTGAAGGTGTCGGAGAACTTCACCTATCTTGGCAGTACACTGTCTTCCGCGGCTCGTGTTGATACTGAAATTCTCTCAAGAATCAGCAAAGCCAGCTCTGCATTTGGCAGGCTTCGAAAGAGAGTATGGGATGTCGCCGGCATTCGCACAGACACTAAGCTGAAAGTGTACAATGCTGTGGTCCTTCCCACCCTACTCTATGGGGCTGAAACCTGGACAGTGTACCAATCGCATGCCAGAAAGCTAAATCACTTTCATCTGGCCTGCCTTAGAAAGATCCTAAGGATCAAATGGCAGAATAAAATTCCAGACACTGAGGTCCTAAATCTTGCCAGGGGAAATGAGCATCTTCTGCCACCTGAAAAAAATTCAGCTTTACCTTGTGCTGTGTGAGTATGGTTGTCTTTACCTTGTGTTGTGTGAGTATGGTTGTTTTTATCTTGTGTTGTATGAGTATGGTTGTCTTTGTCTTGTGTTGTCTGAGTATGGCTGTCTTTATCTTGTGTTGTGTGAATATGGTTGTGTTTACCTTGTGTTGTATGAGTATGGTTGTGTTTACCTTGTGTTGTGTGAGTATGGCTGTCTTTATCTTGTGTTGTGTGAGTATGGTTGTGTTTATCTTGTGTTGTGTGAGTATGGTTGTCTTTACCTTGTGTTGTATGAGTGTGATTGTGTTTAGCTTGTATTGTATGAGTATGGTTGTCTTTATCTTGTGTTGTATGAGTATGGTTGTCTTTACCTTGTGTTGTGTGAGTATTGTTGTCTTTATCTTGTGTTGTGTGAGCATGGTTGTATTTACCTTGTGTTGTATGAGTAAGGTTGTGTTTACCTCGTGTTGTGTCAGTATGGTTGGCTTTACCTAGTGTTGTATGAGTATGGTTGTCTGACAACTGATCCCAGATTCAACAGTGGATGGTTCTCCATCTGGGAAGCCAGTATGACCCCCCAACCAACCAAAGCCCTCCCCTTGAAGTCCATAGGGTAGGCCACTACAGAGGCTGAGAACCGCCAATATTTCATGATGGTTACAAATTTTGTCAAGCGGATGCACAGATCCAATATCGTCACTTCAGGCAGCTCAACTCAATGCTTGGATCAGGATGTCAAAAAGAAATCCGTTCTGCTCTGGCGCGGGAGAGGACCGTATGCGGTGATGCAGCAAAACAACAACAACAAACAAGAGACACTCTCTTGCCCTGAAAACAAGAACAACGACCATGACACCGGATTGCGATGTATTCTGTGTGCAATTTCCGTTTCGTGACAACAAAACGAAACGACATGATATTAATCGTACAAAAGTAGGCCTATAACCTAGTTAGGAGGAGAGAGAACATCTCAGTTTGCACAGTGTCACTGTAATGTAAATGTGAACTAAACTGTCGAAAACAGCATTCTTGCATGACACGGTCTAGGTGTTGGATCCTGGGATTTTCACCACCTTTCTTTTCTTTCCACCTTTTTCAAGTGTTAGTGTGGTTCCCCCCCCCCCCCTCTTGTATTGCTTGTATTGCCCACGCTTGTACCATTACATCCTGCCGAGTCTGTGAAAGTTTCTCCTCTATTCACCGATAACCTTCACAGCTAACAGGCAAAAGCCAGAGGGCATTTTTCATTCAAGTGGAAAACGAGTTGCCCCACCCTCCTTCCCCTATAATTCCAAAACCAAAGATCTACTGCCGTGGAATTCGGCTATTAATAAATCCCTCCATCCGCAAATCCATCCATCCATCCACAAATCTATCCATCAATCCATCCACCCATCCATCCATCCATTCACGTAAATATCAATTCATTTGTTTCCATTCCCGTCACTCGAACCTGATTCCTCTGGCATTTCTCCACCAGCTCTTCAAGAACCTATCTTATCAATTCCACTGTGGACCCGCAGGAGCCTGAGTATCCAATGTACCAAGGTACCTACAGGTTCATACTAGGTGAGTTTCTCTGTTTGGAGTAGGAATTTAGAATTTTAACCTGAAAGTGATTTGCATCAATTCATTCTGCTCCATTTGGAACTGGTCAGAGACCCTCAAGTCCCTAAAGTCTACTACGCTGGACTCTTTGTTATCTTTGTCCAAGAAGACTAGATGATCAGGCTTCAGTAAGCCAGGCTCCGCCCTAGATGACAATGAAAAGGAAAAAGAGAAGGCTGTAGAAAAGTCAAACTACCCAGCTGGGTTCGAACCCACAACTTGTGGCATGACAGGCGATCTACACTAATTGGCCACATACCTTTCTCAAACCGCCGAATAGGACTGTTCTATTTCTTAAAAATGAGGTTGAATTATGGCGAGGATTTGGGCAATGGGTCGGGAGGGAGGGGGTGGGGGCAATATAGGGGACATGATACCCAGTTGACCCACGTACTTATCTATATAATAAAGCTACCACAAAACCCCTAATAGTCCGATGGACTCGGAAACTACACAACGCACCGACCTGAAATTTGGCACAAAGAATTATGGGATAGCGAACATTGTTCCATCGCTATACACAAACAAAATCGTTTGTTATTTCTGAGTTAGTCGGTAAATGCTGTTATAATTAAAGACTAAATTCACGAGAGCGTTTGATCCGAAATTTACGATCAGTAAGATAGTGATGTATGTTTCTAATAATAGCCCACTTCCGCATACATAATTTTCCACTTCCGTTGTCGAAATTTGATTGTGTTGTGATCACTACCATGCCGTCATGCCTCCTTAAGGGCGTAGCTCGAGAATGCCTCCTTTTAGGCGACACAGCAGACCTCATATTATTATGAATTTAGTGTTCATTTCTTTTACACCAAATCCAGCAGTGAAACACACTGACCCGTGCGCAAATTATTGCAATTTCATCAATGCTGACGAGGCGCATACGGCGCCAGCGCGCAAAGGGAGTGCAGTAAGACTTATCTAAAAACAAACAAAGAACAACAAACAAAATAAACATAAAGGAACGGACAAAGTTATGCACATCCACTAGAATCACCCAAAACTGAAATGAACAGACATAATTATTCTTCCCGGGCAGGGCCGGGTAACTCAGCTAGTAGAAGAAAAAAGCCCTAGAGCATTATTTCCTTCCGTGACCTGCATGTCTGATGATATACGTTTTAGTGTTCGTTATCCCACTCCACTGACACGTGACTTGGACAGAGGACATTTCAAGGACATCCTGGCCCCTGTAGGACACCAACTGAGGACAGGGTGCAGTAAAGTGTCACCTCACCTATTCACTCCACCCACACGCTACCAAATCCTGCAGAAAATGTTTAATGTCGTACAACTAGACTGAAAAGGAACAAAACCAGAACTTCCATAGGGAAGAAAAAGGGAAAGTGTAGCGAGTGACGATAACAGAAACAACACAGAAAAGAGTTTGTGGATGAAAAACAAAAAGGTTAAGGTTGAAGTCAGTGTGTCACATAAGTCGCGGTCGGCTTGAGAATCACATTCATGTCACAAGGAGCTATATGGAGTCTCACCATTGCATTGACTTCATTGAGTTGTTACAGATGTGAGAGGCCGGGTTAAATGCCCGCACAAAACGTGTAGGATTTTCGAAGCGTGCGGGATGTCGTCATGAAACGCGGCTGGCAAGGATACTAGTTTAAAACTGGTGTGCCTTTTAAGCAATAACATTTTTGTAAACGTGCATGGCAAAGTTAGATGTTCTGGTTTAGTGCGCCCATGTGTTCCTGCGTCACTGTGTGTTGAATATTAAGTGAATTTGAAGAGGAAGACATTCAACAGGAACAGGTGACAGAAATGTATGGTTTCCGTGAGCTTCTGACGTGTATTGCGTCTCTGTCTGTGATTTTATGACAGCGAGTGGCGAAACTTCACGAGAACTGGTCCAAGTTGTAGTTCTGTATCAGCTGACACTAGTGTGTACTTGTGTACGATAAACAAAAATGTCGACAACTCCTTGTGACAAGCAAGGTAAGTTTGATCTCCATTTGTAATCATCTAATTTCTGGGTGCCACAGGATTAGTCTTTTACTGAATGACCCGTGGGTGGGGGGGGGGGGAGGGGAGGGGGGGGCGGATAGACAAGGAGGGGTTACATAGAGAGGATAAGAACTGGTGTGAAAAAATTAAAAGAAAAAGAAGAAGATATTGAAAGAGAGATGATGTGAAACCTGAGAGAGGCTGAGGAAGATAAGAACAAACAGGGAAGTTTCAACCAGAAAAAAAAAAAAAAGAAAGAAATTGAAGAGGAAAGAAACAACTAAACGTTGATGAAATAAAGAAAATTGACAATTTCAATGAGGAACAAAAAGACCAGGAAAATAAAAAGCTCAGAAAGTTGTTTGACTTGAGCCGCCAGTGTTGAATGTGATAAAACAGTTGGATAATTCATGGCTCTCTTGTAGAAAATTCAGAAAATGTTCACGTTCTGCAGAGCCTCTAAAAATGTACTACTAATAAAGTACGATAAGGCAAATACTGCAACACTAATCTGTTGTTTGTTGTTGTCATTTATGTTTTAGGTCCAGGCAAATGTACACCCGCTCCTTCATCGTGAGTAACAATCTGTCTGCACAGTTTTTATACCTTTCCATTTGTTTATCGGCACATCCAGCCATTTCCGCACCGATACTCTGTCATCGTCTGAAGTATTGTTGTAGTCGTTGTTGTTTATCAAACTATCTGTCATTCTAGTCATGTCGCAATGTCTGTCACTAGTGTCAGTCTGTCTGTCCTGCCTTCACCATCCTTCCTATGTTTATCATCAGCCATCAATTGTCAAACATTGGGTTTAAAATTGTTTCCATCTAGTTCTTGGTTAGCCATGGATACTGCTCCACGTTGTCGACTCACCTCGAGTCCACGGCGAGCACTCGCGGTTTGCTGACCTGGCCTGTCGCAGATTGACACTGCCAGTAACTGTCAGTGTCACAGAGGTTACGAAAATAATTATCCGAAGATCAACACAGCCAATCCACAAACATGCCAGCAGATTTACTGTAGCCAAAGCTCTTGACACCCTTGCCATTTTTGTTGATGACCTAGGCAGCCCACACTGAACTTACCTACCAGCATTGTTGACCTACTTCTCAGTCCTTTGTTTTAACTGTATTCTACTTTACCTTGTCAGATGCTCAATCTCCCCTTTTTTTTTTTTGCTGCAGTCAAGTAAGAATCTGACAAACAGGCAGACAGGCAGGCAGACAGACAGACAGTCAGACAGCTTCACCTTTTGTTTGTTTGAGTTTGAGTTAACGGCGTATCGCACAGTAACAGTAACACCCACTTTGCGTCTTTTACGATGTGAGTACCACCGGTACTTTATGTTTGATCTTCAGAGCTTCATGAGTTCGCAAATAAAATCAAATAGTTTTGCATAAACTTTATTACATTGGTAAAATTCTCAAACTGTATAGACCTGAAATTTTTTTTTGTAAAAATGTACAGGCCTACTATAATATAAAATATTTTAAATCAAACTGTAGAACTTTGCCTCTGTCAGAAAGGACACGGCGCGCTATGGGTCCACGTCAGAAAATAATTCTTTCGAGGATCAGCAGGCATAGTGCCTTCCTCGAATATGTATGAGATCTACACTTTCAGTTAAGATATGATTTATTGATAGTTGGCAATTGCATGTCACACATTAGGGGGGAATCTTCCCTCATACTTGAAAAAAAGTGGTGTGTGAGGTGGGTATGACCCTTACTACTGCAGTGAAACCCGGCTATATTGAAATCCCGGCTATATTGAAGAATTTTTCAGGTCCCGGCCGAAGCTCTACTTTTTCTTTGTTAAAAAATGTTGGCTACACTGAAGTCGGCTATATTGAAATCCCGGCTATATTGAAACAAAAATCCAGCCCACGGGACGTTTTTGCCCGGTTATATTAAATGTTTGCTCCAAAGATTTTTTAACTTTTTATTTTTAAGAACAATGACTGCGCGGGCGCCAAATGATATGACGTGCCTCTGTCAGCGCAATCAGTTGAGGAAGGGGAGAGGCCAGATCAGCATCAACTTTCGAGTCAGGAGGTCTCTGATAACAATTACGGTCTAACAATGCCGCGGGCCTCTGACAGCCACGCCGTGTAGTCTTGTGGTGCGTAGATCTCCCCGACTTAATTTCTCTTGTTCATGCGAGTAGTTTCCCTTTGTACACTAGCAAACATGGCTGCAAAACACCATCAAAGCCTGAACAGGCAAGTCATTCATTCACTTGGAGCCATTCCACTTCTCCCCCGTCAACCAGCAAGGACACGCCTCGTCCATCAACCAGTAAGGACACGCCTCGTCCGTCAACCAGCAAGGGCACGCCTCTTCCATCAACCAGCAAGGACACGCCTCGTCCGTCAACGAGTAAGGACACGCCTCGTCCATCAACCAGCAAGGGCACGCCTCGTCCATCAACCAGCAAGGACACGCCCCGTCCGTCAACCAGTAAGGACACGCCTCGTCCATCAACCAGTAAGGATTCCACCAGGCATACAACAGATGACTCTTTCGCGTTTTTTGACAATCTTGCAACACTGATCAAAGATGCATCATCCTACGAGGAACTTGAGAACATTGTTGCTGCAGAAACGCATTCCTTGTTCGCACAAACGCCCATCACATACAAACCATACCTGCCAGAAAAACCAAACGTGCACTATGTGTCCCTCGAGCTGTATCCTGATGATGCTCTGCAGCGTCTGCCAGTGCAGGTGCGTGGTGACGGAAATTGTCTGCCGCGGTGCGGGTCTCTTCTAGCATATGGAAATGAAGATCATCACACTGAGATGCGGGTCCGTATCATTTTTGAGATGGTTCAAAATTCAGACCTGTATCTTTCTGATGATTTCCTTGCATCGGGGACGGATCTTCAGAATTTGGTGAAGACTTACATGTCCTACTCAGGCCAGGCATTTTCCATCAACGTGACGAAAGAAGACATGAAAAACCTTTTTCAGAATGAGGTGATGAACTGCCGATGCCCAGGAGCCTACATGAGTATGTGGGGAATCCATGGTTTGAGTAGTGTACTGGGTGTGCCTGTCCAGTCTGTGTACCCACAGTATGGAGGTTTCAATGTTAGAAAGGACCTCCATAGAGTTGTGCAGCCTCGCATCTGTCGACAAAGTGAGATCAACACTTCCCAGGAAAGCTTGCCGACTATCATGTGGACGTTCTGTCTGGGGAAAGACAAACCTGCGTCAACCTGGGTTCCCAACCACTTTGTGGTTTGTGTACCACACTTTTGAACCGCGTGTCTGTCAGTGCTGATCCGAAACTTTCGGAAAGGGTTATCAACATAGCTTAATGGCATGATGGCCTCCTTGTGTGTGTGTGGGGGGGGGGGGGGGGAGGGGGGGTATTTTTTCCGTATTCGACATTGAACTTTTGAACAGCAGTTATGTCATGTTTTCTTGAAATGTTTAATGTGTCTCTTAGTTCGGCTCTAATGGTTATTCCGCGCTTCGCTATTATAGCTTATTCTGAACCATTTTGCACTTACCTCTCTCTCTCATCCTCTCTTAAACATTGTCCCTTATTTAACGATATGGAGTCGTATGAAGGTTTCTTTCTTTCTTTTTTTTTTTTTGGTGCACTCCCAGTCATGTTTTGTGCTAAGCTTATAAAACATATGAGAGTCTAAACCTTTGCGGCAAACATTGTTCTTCTGTTAGCATCGCAGCACTTTGCCATCCTTCAGTCAATAACAGACTGGATTATTTCATATGTCTTCTTTTTCATTAAAGTTTTAATCATATGCTTAATTTGGCGTCGGTCTGATAGTGTGAATGGCTCTCTGTGTGTGTGTCCATGTGTGTGTGTCGGTGTGTGTGTGTGTGTGTGAGCAAAAAAAGGCAAGGAGGCTCGAAGAACAACAGGTGAAAGATTAATGGGAATATATCTCACATTAAACGCAATGTGTCGACACGGAAATAAGAACCTATAGGGGAAAAAAAGTTCGGTTATATTGAATTTCTGAAGGAACAAGGGGGGAAATTCAATATAACCGAGAATTGGCTATATTGAAGTTCCGGCTACATTGAAGGTCTTCCCGGGTCCCGTGCCACTTCAATATAGCCGGGTTTCACTGTAGTACTACTAAAGACAAAGTGTAGTCTTGGACAAAATGTTGTTTATTTGACTTCATCACTTGGTGATGTGTTCTCGAGTTGTACAAGGTGAGAAATCATTCTACCCAGAAGTCACTAGGCCTACTACAGTTTATAATTTTTCTTGTTCATCTCTAAAAGTTTGTTGTTAGAGGAAAATGTACCCTTTTTTGTTTGTCTTGACAAAGATCCGCTGAAATATGAGGTAAAACAATCTGCATGTGCGTTGTGTGTGTGCGCGTCACGCGTCTTTGTGTGTGTGTGTGTGTGTGTGCGGGGGTGGGGGTGTAATTACTGTCAATCAACAATCATCCTTTAAACCGTTCACTGTACAAGGGCCTCATCACCTTGATATATATATTATATTATACTAGTAACTGCCCCATTCTTCGAATGGTAAAAAACAAAGCTCACCACTCCAGACCGAAAGGAATCAGCACAAATACATTGATGTCGAGACACTTTGGGTCATCCACATAAAATCGGCGATCAATAGATAGATAGGATAGTGTTACAGTAGTACACAGTGCACAGTATTGCGCACCGAGCATTTTACCTGGGCTTATGTGTTGGTAAAAAATGATCTAAATATTTACGCAGAGTTTTCTTGGTACGAATGAATGGCACTCACCTCATCTGTATAACACTATACTCGGTATCACTATCAAAGTTTTCTTGGCGTGGCTGGATCGTGAACTCTAGTTTACATTTCCGGTAAGAGGCGGAAATGACGGAATTGACGGAAGTACATTATCACATCGTATTCGCAATCATAAATTGATAACTGACAATTATAACTGAATTTCTGGGAAAAGTAAAGAGTTTCGGGAAAAAATGAGCTCGACACGTACAGGCTTAATAAATTTTACATACATGTGCCAAGTTTCATTTCTCTACGTTGCATAGTAAAAAAGCCTTTGCGGTCGCAAAGTTGGGCCCAAGCTCCATTATTATATGATGATGATATGATGATATCATGATGGGTCGAATTTTGGCAGAATGCATTGGTGAGGGGGAAAAGGACACAAGGAGAAAAACAAGAAGAGAATATTTGTTGGTTTTTTGGGGGGGTGGGGGGGGTGGAAAGGGGGGGGGGTAGAAGTTTAAAAAACAGTGAAAATGAAACAATAACAACAGCGGCAGCAGCAGCAACAACAACGATAACTTGAGTAAGTAAGTCTAAGGCACGGCACAAAAGTGAATACAACAAAAGAAGAAGAAATCAGTAGAGGATGATCAAATAGCAGTACTGACAGTCGCACACACAAACAAACAAGCAACGTCATTAAATTTTGCACTCCCCAGGAGTAAGACAGATTACTGTTGATCTGGCTAGAAGTAGAACCGGTTTTAAAAGACGCCCAGGCGTGCATTGGTGGTGAAGGTGGGGGGAGGGGTATAAAAATTTGTCGGTATCGAAGTAGCGTCATCATCCATGGCACACGTGATGCCTTTTTGATACATGACATTCACTCACAGTACTGTTTGCCTCAGCCAGGCGCTACCGACTCCCACCCCCAGGGTTAGCTGTCCCTTTGTCCATCAGTATGATTGGACAATAGTCTCAGGTTAAACGAAGTTTTTTTTTGTTTTGTTTTAGGGGGTGGGGGTAGTCATGCTTGTATTTACTATCTCAATCTCAACATCTACTAGGCTGTGACATACAGCGGAACGTCGCGTGTCATAGGCCTACTAGTACTTCACGAAGACAGAGATCTATTGTTATTTAATTTTTAGCTATCAGATAGACAGACACAGTATTATAATATGGACAGAGGGCCAGTCAAATTTAGATAGATCAGACAGACAGACAGACAGACAGGTAGATAGATAGATAGATAGATAGATAGATAGATAGATAGATAGATAGATAGATAGATAGACGTCTCTCTAACAATCCACTAAAACTAAAATCTCCATTTTACCATTCGTCCATCTAGAAAAGTAGAAAGTATTGTCATCGCTAGAGCAAAGTTGCTGTTCTCGTGGAAAAAGAGGAGAAATACTAACTCATAGTCATATGCACTATTTACTGTGCACGTTTCCGGTGTGAATGTTTGACTAACATTGATTGTGTATTGCCATAATAGTATAATACAAATGTTGATCTATTCTACAAAAGTACTAAAAGTTGTTATGTGTCAGCAAATTACTGATGTCTGCTCCTGTAGCTTAGCCGACACATTGTAATCAAAGTTGACAATTTGTAGGTCAGACATGGATCTATCTAGCTTTGCAAACATTTCTAATTTTATTTTTTTCATTTTTCCAGATCTGACGATAAGTCACGTGAAGGGCAGTGGGTGGGCATTGGTCTGGCTATTTTGTTGACCATCCTGATCGTTTCTTGGCTGGCGCGCACGTGTTCCAACAGAGCGCGTCGCCAGCGCGCACTGCACAAATTTTGCTGCCGTCCCAAGCCCGTGGAGAAGAATAGTTCCGAGTCCCTAACGGTGACAGAAGCAGGACAACAAGGTAAGATAATAATATGTCCATAACTGAAGCTGGGCGACCATTGCACACTGTTGCAGCTACCTCAAGAGCCAATCATAAACCTGACTCCGAAAACTCCAACACAATCACTAACTCCGAAAACTCTGACACAACCACGTAACTAGCAACAGAGAAACTTGCAGTTTTCACATAATTAAAACAATAATACAAAAAGTGTGTTACTCTAATGTCTGAACTCTTCTCCTTCTAACCCAGGAAACATGTTTCTCCTTGTCCGTCATTAAGTTCTCCATAAGATTGATCCGTTCTTTTTCTGCGTCCATCACAAATCAAGACACAGAAAAGATGGCGACACCAAGTCTCAGAAGGAAACGCCCACGACAAGCCGAGCTTAGTACAAGAGGAAAAATGTCGGCTGGAGAGATTTTGTGGTCCCTGACGTATCTTATCCTATCTACAGCTATATCGTTATGGTATGGTGTCAGTGAAAATGACCTACCGGTATTGAAAATGTACTACAGTGCAATGATACAAGTACCGGTGTATATTCAACCAGAGTACGATGTGTTGTCGAGTTAATTGTTGTGTGACCCTCCATACGCAAGAGGCCCCAAAAAGGACTGCCTGAGGGCAGGAGACAGAATTTACTTAGCTATTCATGGGACGGTGGTCAGTTACTATCTGCCTGCACACAAACCGACTGGACAGTTGGATGAACATAGTACAGGAGGTTTATGAGTCTCTCTTCTCCCGTTTTCAACTCCACCCCCCTCTATAACTTGTAACTACTCCAGCACAGCCTGCCAACTTCATCAAATTTCATCAGAGGCATTACAGGTATCACCGCTAGTTGGACACCAAATTATTATACATGTAGTTGACCAGAGAAGTTGTCCACATCAAAGATTTTTGTACAGTCTGTGAGTCTCTTCACCAGAACAACCGACCAAACTGGACATGCTGCAGACTCTTATCATCTACATGTAGTTAACACAGCGACTGAGGCAATCGGCAAACATTGTAGAGACTGACACGGCAGTCATGTCGTTATTTAAGTATTAGGTGATGGTGAAGTCGGCTGAACAAGTTGCAACCAAATGTGCTGTACTCCACTAATTAGTGGGCTCGGCCAGCAGGAACAACTGACATCTGAGTCAGTAATGGTCACCACCTACAGGCTATGAGATTGTAGATAATCCTGCCCGGACATGAGATTTACACCTTCCATACTTTATCAGTAAAACATCTTCATAACTAGACATCAGTCAGTGCCCTTTTGGCCACAGCACTGGAGGACATTATCACGAATGAAATGGCTTGGACAAGTGCTGCGAAAGGAAGCAAATTCTACCACCAAAACGGCACCTCTGTGGACACCGGACGGACGGCGCAAGCGAGGCAGACTCAAGGCATCCTGGCGGAGAACGATCGAGGCAGAGATGAAATCCTTCAATCACTCATGGGGAACTCTCCCAAAGATGGCCCAGGACAGACAGGGCCGGAGATCCGTTGTTGCTGCCCAAAGCACCAGTGGGTGCAATAGGAAATAGTAGTAGTAGTACTGGAGAATGTCAGCTAACTTTGCCTTAGAGTCAGAGCTACAGATAATCTTCGGTCACCGAAGGCCTTTAGTCAACTGTATCACAGTTACATTATTTTAGCTAAAGTTGAGCTGACCAGATGAGATTTCCCTAATTTTGCTGGACAGAGTTCGTCTGAGATCACATTATGCACTCCGATCTGTGAATGCTTAAAGACCTCAACAAAGAGTATCCCTTCTCTTTGCAGTCCATTCTGCTACTCCCCAAATGTTTTGTTTACACGCGGGCGCAGCCAGCCAGCACGAACCATGGAATACACTGGACCGATATATATTCTGTTCACACATAGAGTTTCAGTCACTAATTCCCCGGTGCTTGGGCAGGAGACAAGGGATATGATTAGACCTATGCTCAAAAAGAATCATAGATTAGAATCCGCTGACAGTAACACAGGTGCTAACTACATGAATAATTTGTCTCACTTGCCTGTTGAGGTTGATCTGATGCCCTGAGAATCAGTGATAAATTGCACCCCCTCCCCCTTCCCCTCTCCTGCTACCGTAATGATTATTGGTAGATTGAGTTGATACAGGATGAAATGTTTGCCATTCCCAAGCTAGCCTAGTTTTGTAACTTTGTCATGTATTGCTGTGTTGCACCAGTCAAGTAGGCAACACTAAACCCCGGCCACTGACCGCCACATCCATTGCCATTGGTACTATTGTACGTCTGGTGCTGTTGTACTGACAAATGCCAACTGTCCGGTTCAGCTCTGAACAAAATACAGTAATGTAACCCACTAACCGTATTTAAAGCTGGGCTACCCTAACACAAAAGTACGCTGCAAATGTTGACCTACTTTCAAATATAAACCATGCATGGATAGATCTAACCTAGGGCTGAACTTGGAAGTTTTAATCCATACTGAAATGAAGGCAATATCTGATGCTGAATGAAGGCATGGTGCGATTCAGTTTTTGAAGATATAATATATCTTGTCACTTGCCACACCAATTTCCCACATTACCCATTTGCTCTGCCGTGATAAGGAAATGTCAGACGTCATTTATAATTTATCATCAACCTAAACAGTAAACATGTCCTCATCCTGTCCTGTCTCAAGGCTCGCAGCCACCAATCTACTATCACCCAAGTTCCCCGCCAGCCCAGCAGCAAGTCAGCAAGGACTCGCCACGCCCAGTCAGACAGGAGAATGGTCACGCCCATATGCCATCCGATCCGGAGGATCCGGCCTCAGTCTCCGCCAGGTGAGCCCGTCACATCTCTACTCACACGTACACAATTCCTTGCCACCAGTCTTTTGTCTTGTGCGGCTTCACTCACTAAACAAAGTCGTCGGAGCAAGTTTTTTATGTGTTGTTTTTTGTTTCTGTTCTCTTCCACCGCCCTCCAGCCATCCTCTCTCTCATGTATCAATCCGACTACTGGATGTCTCAGTAAGTTTCCTTTCTCACTTTACAATTACAGCTGTGTTTGCACTGTAGAGTTTCATCTTCCATAGAACCCCCCCCCCCCCACACACACACAATCATAGTTATACCCTCCAGGGAAATGACATCAAGGATGTAGGCGCTAGGCCGCTGTCTGCCTGCCGCCAGATCGTCCAGTTGTCAATCTACAACAACCGCCAACATTAAGCACAATCACGTGCTGTATCTACCACAAGTATCCGTCTTGCCTGTTGTAATAATAGTTCCAAGAAAAATGTCCACAAGTTTCTTTTGCGTGATCACGAAACGTGTAACTGTTCGTATTCATTCAATACTGTCGGCATCATAATGTACGTTAACCCTCTGCAGTGTAACACAATGATCTCCAAAGATACAGACTGAAACTACTGAACCCACGCTTCCCATATGCAAGTAGACAAATTGTAACTCTGCTTAAATTGTTTCCGTCTATCTGTCTGTACAGAAACCGACAGCCACACGCAGTCCACACGTTAGGTCTGAAAAAATGTCGGACATCTTCAGCATCGGCCCTGAGCCTTACTCTGGCCCCTATCCAAGAAGACGCCGCTGACCCACGTATCAGCTCCCAGCCACGCCTCTCGTCGGCAGCGGAAGAAGCCCTGGCCACTGCCGAGAGGCCCAGCAGGAGTCAGAGTCACCCAGCCCGTCTCACAGCTCTCCCTGACCGACACTTGAACGGCGGCCCCCACTGGCACCTAGGACCCGGCGGCGAGCTGGAGGAGGCCGCGAATGTGGGAGATCTAATCTGTAAACTGAAGCAGTTGGATGAAACCCTGGATGAAGCTGACGAGGAGGAAGTCACAAAAACCGGAACTACTTCTGACGCCGATGGACCTCGCAGAGCGAACAATGAAAAGGCTGAAAGATCCAACTTTACAGGTTTTAGTCTCGG
This sequence comes from Onchidella celtica, assembly GCA_963931925.1. Lineage (NCBI taxonomy): Eukaryota > Metazoa > Mollusca > Gastropoda > Systellommatophora > Onchidiidae > Onchidella > Onchidella celtica. Next base: position 56,149,315 of record OZ007572.1, on the reverse strand, counting down.
TGGAGAAGAACTTAGTCAAAGTCAAAGACAGAGAGTTACAGCTGAAATACCGGACACTGAACAATCCGAAACAGCGATGACTTCAGCACCGAGCGTCTCTTCTCAAATTACACATCACAATAGTGCTAGTCACTGACTACATGAAGGTGTAAATTCTGTGCACGAGGAGATCAATGAATGTGCACAGTGACCAGCACGTCCACAGGAAGACACCTAGCTCACCGATGCGGAATACATTATGTATCTTTCTTTGACTTATCACCGGTGAGGTTAGCCTGCCGGAATGTGACAGTAACAAGTGAAAGGAGCGACAGGAAAGTACGGTTACCGATATTATATTTGGAATTTTTCATTATGTCTGAAATGAATCTAGACATCTTTTTTCAACGTTCAAAGTGTTTTTGTGAAATTTTCCGGGCTAACTAAAGGAGTCCACCCTGTCTGCCAGTACTACGAGTCTTTCCGCGTGTACAAAGGCTAAACCTTAGGTAGACATGCCGAGATTTCACGTTTTTCTTCCAGCAATATTCCCATTTTCAAGCGTAAGTTCATCCTCTTAAACTCTCGAGCATGGCATTCTCTGCTTGTCTCACCCACAGGAGGAAAGGGAAGGGACGACATTAACTGACATCACCTCACACTGGATGTAAAATACACTCAATACAAGCAGGATTTCATAATAATACTAGATTTAGTAAAACAATGTTTTGACTGTATTGGCAGCTAGGAAAATAAAAACTTCGGCTAACCCTAGCAGACCGTAGAATGTCCGTGCCATGAGCAGACAAATGACTTCTCTAGCCATTCTTTCACTTGACATCATCAACTTCATTTGTGGCAATAACAGGGATACCAAGGTTGTATTAAAAGTACTTGTAAAGTCTGTACATAAAATAGTGCGCCTGGACTCTAGTGATACCTTTTTTTAATGTCTTTCCTTCTTTCTGAGTCAAAATTGTGTATGTTATGTATTTTGAATTTGATAATTTCTGAAAGAGATATTTCCAAACCAGGCTAGAGATGTAGGAATCATGTCTGTGACTGTTTCAGCTGCCTGACCTCATGCCGTCAGCAGAAACTGTTCCACAAGTGGCGGTTTCAGTTCTGTAGTATGAACTGCCATGACAATACTTCTAGATCACTGTTCTGTCCTGTGTATGGTTTCTTATCGCTGTTATCTAGGAGGTGTGTCTTGCTAAGTTCACAACCCATCCTTATTCTAATCCTATCTGATCTTCACAATGCGTTTCTTTGTGAATAAAGAGATAACACGTGCAATGTTTCATCATTGTACGGATGTGTCCGCGTTTTGAAGGCAGAAGACATGATGGGATTGTCCAGCGCTCCCTGGTGGACTATTCACTATATTTTCTTCTGTCCTTGACAGTGTAAGTTAGTCCATACAGGGAATGACAACCACTTTGCACTTGGGCTACAATGTCGAACCTGCACACAATGTAAGGTAGTCAACATTGGGACTGACAATCACTTTATACTTGGAGCAGGATGTCTAACATTGTCCTTGGCATGGCAGAAGACCTGTTAGAACATGTTATGATAAATATCTCACTTACCGTAAGCCATAAACTGGTACAATATACAAGTGTATGTTAACTTACATATTTTATTGTATTATGATGTACATAACTGTGATGTGTGTTACCTGTGACAGATTTTGTGTGATGTTTATCAGGGATCATTCTGCCACTGTTTTCTACTGGAAGCAATAAAAATGAGAGTTATCTTGTACCGAATTTTGATGAAGTTCATTGAACTGAGAATATGTACTAGATCATCTCCCCCCGGCCCCTTTGGTAGGGCATTTGACAACTTGTCAGTCACTGTCCTTCTCGTCTCTGGAAAGTCATTGACCATGTCTGTGTCGTCATTGTTCTGTTCTCTGATGCTGTGCAATGCTGAATATTTAGTTTACAAGTGTAGTTTACCGGCAGCCGCTAGTGACATCGGCACCTGTAGATGTCAGTGATACCGATACCTGCAGATGTCAGTGATACCGATACCTGTAGATGTCAGTGATACCGATACCTGTAGATGTCAGTGATACCGGCACCCAAAGATATCAGTGATACCGGCACCTAAAGATGTCAGTGACACCAGCATCTAAAGATGTCAGTGACACCAGCATCTAAAGATGTCAGTGCCACCGGAACCTGTGGATGCCAGTGACACCAGCACCTAAAGATGTCAGTGACACCGGCACCTAAAGATGTCAGTGACATCAGCACCTAAAGATGTCAGTGACACCAGCACCTAAAAAATGTCAGTGACACCAGCACCCAAAGATGTGATACCGGCACCTAAAGATGTCAGTGACACCAGCACCTGTAGATGTCAGTGACATCAGCACTTAAAGATGTCAGTGACACTGGCTACTAAAGATGTCAGTGAGACGAGCACCTGTAGATGTCAGTGACACCAGCACCTAAAGATGTCAGTGACACTGTCTACTAAAGATGTCAGTGAGACGAGCACCTGTAGATGTCAGTGACACCGGCACCTAAAGATGTCGGTGAGAAGAGCACCTGTAGATGACCATGCATTGCTTGCATGGGCCCTGATTACATGTAGTCAGGCAACTGACACAACATACGCCGGTCCAGTTCAGCTGCATGCAATTTAAATGTCATTGTCAAGCCAATAGCACAGGAAAGACAACTCTCAAACGGTTTAAACATCATGAACGCTTTATTAGAAAATGTTCCCACCCATGACAGTAGGTACAAATTATAAAACTGTGTAGAAAAAAAAAAAAGAAGAAAAAAGTTGAACATGCTACGAGAGTGAGAGAATAGGTCTACAGATAGTAGCGATCTGTAATGTTCAGAAAGTTACTGATATAAATGTTGTTCTGGACACCACTTTTCAAATTCTGCCACCCTCATCCCCTTCCCGGGACCATCCAATAATTAAATAATGTATATTTGGAGATAGTTAGTGGGGAGTGAAGGTTCTGTGGAGCTTACGGTTTTTCAGTTAAGATGATGAATAAAAAGTGTCGTTTTCCATGTTTCTCTCAACAAAGTTAAGTTGCAAGATGATATGAACATCACAAAACTCAAGTCGTCTCCACTGAAATTGCCAAATGGTCCATACAAAATGGCTCTTACCAGTTTCTGGACATCAACATCTCACCCTGGACGTTCATTGCACAAATTGGTAGGGATGGGGAAACACTAGACATAGGCAGGGGCGGGGCTTCCTCATAATCAAATAATCAGTGATTACCCTTCGAATATTAATTCTAGAATTACTACGCTTTTCAAATCGAGCCCAACTCCAAGTCCATTTAGTCAGTTCAGCATTCTATCCTACCTTGCTATTTTTGGTTTGTTGTTATAGTCTAACAACCCTCAACGAAAAGCATCTTTGTAGGGACTTACACCATATGAACTGGTCCAAAATCAATGATTAACAAAGACGAAGAAGACTTGACTACACCTAGAAGCTAGCTTGAGCATAGCCTGTTTTCGTCAAAGCGGCGCCCCAGACAGCAAAATAGTGGGGGAAAAAAATATGTTTACGATCAAGGTTTGACCTGATTTTACCTACTTATGCAGGTTTTTCACTATGCGGTCGTTTTCATCCCAATCGAACGGTAAAGAGTAGAGTGAAAGAGTTTGTGTGGATCTTTTTTTTGTTTTTGTTTGAGGTAATCTAAGAATAATTTACTCTACGCACAGCAAGAGCTATCAAAGAATAATAATTATTATAGTCTAGATCTAGATATAACTGTGATCAAAATCAGTCAAACGTATTACGAACATCAATTCACTTGATAGGTCGCTCGAACCTAAACCGCAACGGCAGATAGCCACTTCTCCGAAATCGCTACACATTGTTGTGTCACAAAGATGCCATTTAAGCACTTTCTACCATTTAATGTTAATGGGTCCTTTCCGAGAAACTTTATGAGATGGTAGAATAACAAAATCTCTGGCTATGAATATGACAATGAAAACGTGCCGTTCAATTTATATTTTAAAAAAAAATTCAGATTAGTTTGGCTTGTAAATTGTTGCATTCCTGTCCTGTTGACAAGAATAGTCCGCTCTTTAGATTTTTGGAGTGCCTAGCAACCGTTTCATTGTTTTAGTCGCTGCATTTATGATTATGTGAATATGTTGTAGCGATACGTCCTATTATGAGGATCTTACTAGCTTAAATTCTGATTACCCTCTGCAGAGGGCCACGCTTCGCCCCTGGACATAGGTCAATCAATGTATGAAGAAAGCCCAACTTGGTAGGGATGGGGAAACACAAGACATAGGTTAATGTATGGAGAAAGCACAACTTGGTAGGGATGGGGAAACACAAGACATAGGTCAATGTATGGAGAAAGCACAACTTGGTAGGGATGGGGAAACACAAGACATAGGTCAATCAATGTATGGAGAAAGCACAACTTGGTAGGGATGGGGAAACACAAGACATAGGTCAATATACGGAGAAAGCACAATATGGTAGGGATGGGGAAACACAAGACATAGGTCAATGTATGGAGAAAGCACAACTTGGTAGGGATGAACACAAGACATAGGTCAATGTATGGAGAAAGCACAACTTGGTAGGGATGGGGAAACACTAGACATAGGTCAATGTATGGAGAAAGCCCAACTTGGTAGGGATGGGGAAACACAAGACATAGGTCAATGTATGGAGAAAGCACAACTTGGTAGGGATGGGGAAACACAAGACATAGGTCAATGTATGGAGAAAGCACAACTTGGTAGGGATGGGGAAACACTAGACATAGGTCAATATATGGAGAAAGCACAACTTGGTAGGGATGGAGAAACACAAGACATAGGTCAATCAATGTATGGAGAAAGCCCAACTTGGTAGGGATGGGGAAACACAAGACATAGGTCAATGTATGGAGAAAGCACAACTTGGTAGGGATGGGGAAACACAAGACATAGGTCAATGTATGGAGAAAGCAAATTCAATTCTTGCACAACTTGATAGGGATGGGGAAACACAAGGCAAAGGTCAATGTATGGAGATGATGTAGGTCTGCCAGTGAGTGGACCACTTGTAGGTGTGTGTGTGTAAGTGTGACCTGAGTCAAAATGAAGAAATATTCAAAGAAACACAAGAGACTAATACAGATATACCATATCATTTTGTTCAAAAAGTGAAACAAGCAGGACCAAAATTTTTACCATAAGCAGTGGGGCCACCCAAAGAGCACCTACGCTTGATTTGGGTTACCCCTCCCCCACACACAAGTATACTTTTCATATGCTTGACTTCAACAGCCCCCACTCTCCCCCCAACTGTACGAGTGTATGACCATTAGAATAATTCATGTCCACACTCAGAGTGAGCCAAAGTTTACTTTACCATCAAACTATTTCACTAGACCCTATCACAGTTAATACATTTCAACTAAACTCTGTGTAACGGAAGGAAAGGAGGTCATTCTGAACATTTGATTTGACTTGATTTTTAGTTTACTGCATGAAAATGTTGGATGAACTACGAGCGGCTAATGTGGTTACTGCGTGGGTTCAATAGTAACTCCCTTTTAAAGAATACACAGGATTAACAAACACAGGGTTCTGCTGGCAATCTTATTTATTCAAAAAGCCTAACAAAGGTATCACTACCAAACAAAAAAGGCATAGGAGAACCCCAAAGTCTCTCTGCTACTGGCGCAACTGGACTTGGCCATGTTTTGGGCGAGGCGCGCCACGGCAGGCCGCCGCCGGTCTATTGTACTGCAAGGTCCACTTGTGCTTCCTATTGTTGCGGCGTCTTTGATGGAGTCTACTGACCACTCGAACTGGCATCTTATTTATGAGCCAGCGCGGACGTCCGAGAGAGCTAGTACGTAGTCCAGTGTTTGGACAAGTGAAAGGCTCGGACCTGGAGTCCAGCCCGACAATAAAACTGGTTTGGGTCCCAACACAATCGAATTTACAGTACGGTTAAAAGGGTGCACACAAAAGTCAATTAGGTATCCCAGTAAACTGCAGAAATTACTCCAGCAATAATTGAATAAATTTGACCCAGGTTGGATTTATCGGGGATAACATGCGTCTAACTCGTGGTTTACTTTAAATCCGAGATCCTCTCATTAATTATTTCAATAGGACCCGTGCATCAAAGTACAACGAAATTAGTACCATTATAAAGTAGAAACTTGCTGCTTATATTCTAACTGACTACTTATACCAGAAACCCGGTAATAGTTTTAATATAAATTTTCAAAGTGTCAGGACTAACAACATTGGACAAATTTGTGCGGGATACTTTCGTCCATTAATACCACGTATCTCCATTGATAACAAACGTTATCATGAGTACCTATTTTGTACCAATAGGGTATTGCCTACTCTCAACAATGAATTCGGGTTCCCGTCTTTCTGTCAGTGGATAACAACGAAGGAGCGAGTTGTAAGAAACTCAAAGCCATGATATAAGAGCTGGAAGCCCGGTGGACATTTCCAACTGACCAATCAAAATGCGTGCTTTTCACCGTGATGTGAATAACAGGTCCCGCGCTAGTATTACAAGGGAAATAATCCAATTAATGGTACTCTGCCAAGTGTCCCTAAACTACTATGAGTGGCCGTCCCTTACTCACGCACAAGCGTTACCATGAAAGCACATATTAAAAATAGAAAATCGTTCATCCTCTCACATTCTCCCCTGCTGAGTCACGTAGTCCCTTACGTGACACATACATCAATTCAAAGGTTTACAAAAGACCACTGAAGGTATAATCAAACTCTGAGGGGCTATGATACCATCACTTAGAGTAGAACAATTGCAAATTACACACAGTGAACCGAAGTACAATGGCCCATCCTCTTTATAACTACTAACAGGTGGCGTGAACCGGCTAAGTTACTACTGGCCTCCTGAAGATGTACACAACAGTCTCAGCTCTGGCTGTAGTAAGTTACATCATATGGACAAAACAACAGGTCCCAGACCTGCAACGGTGGTCCCAGACCACTATCAGGGTTAACGTAGGATCGAACAGTACAAAAAAAGACAATATGCTATAAGGGCACTAGTGCAATGAAAAAGGTAAGGTCAACATAGGCATAAAAAGTAATTGTAACTAAGCTGTGGAGAAAGCTAACATGGGCATACTCTCTAACTTAAAATCTGGAGGCGGGGCTCACTTGATCGTCGGTCTGTCTTCTGGCCTAATGGAAACTAGGGGGATCTTGATGGGTACGCTCCCCTGCTCTTTCTGCACTCACCGTCAATGTCTAATGTCAATCACTAATAAAAGTCATAGGTCTAATCTCTGGGGTTGTCGGTGGGGGCAGCTGGACGTGGGGGCAGCTGGACCGCTGCACAGGAGGTAGGGACTGTAAAGTTCTCAACCCATGTTGAGGGTCTGGTTGGGCTGCAGGTGGCTGGCAAGGGTGGTGGGCTGGGAGTACCAGACACTGGTCGACGCAGGCTGCGGGGGCGGATGTTGCGGATACGTGTAGATTGCGGGACGAAATACCCGCAACGGGTCCCTGTTGACTGCAGTGGGATGGGTGGTGTACACAGGACTGGGATACAGGTCCTGAATCTTGAGTTGATGTTGGAGGGCGTTGGTCTTCGTGGCTCCCTGGTTCCTATGGGGTGGGGCAGGGGTTGGCTGGCTGGCTGGGCTTCAAACTAAAAATTTCCACGGCTGGGTTTTCTACACTACAAACTAACCCTTCTGTGTATGCCACTTCTGACGCCAGAAAATGTTGGAATGAACTACGAGCGGCTAATGTGGTTACTGTGTGGGTTCAATAGTAACTCCCTTTTAAAGGATACACAGGATTAACAAACACGGGGTTCTGCTGGCAATCTTATTTATTCAAAAAGCCTAACAAAGGTATCACTACCAAACAAAAAAGGCATAGGAGAACCCCAAAGTCTCTCTGCTACTGGCGCAACTGGACTTGGCCATGTTTTGGGCGAGGCGCGCCACGGCAGGCCGCCGCCGGTCTATTGTACTGCAAGGTCCACTTGTGCTTCCTATTGTTGCGGCGTCTTTGATGGAGTCTACTGACCACTCGAACTGGCATCTTATTTATGAGCCAGCGCGGACGTCCGAGAGAGCTAGTACGTAGTCCAGTGTTTGGACAAGTGAAAGGCTCGGACCTGGAGTCCAGCCCGACAATAAAACTGGTTAGGGTCCCAACACAATCGAATTTACAGTACGGTTAAAAGGGTGCACACAAAAGTCAATTAGGTATCCCAGTAAACTGCAGAAATTACTCCAGCAATAATTGAATAAATTTGACCCAGGTTGGATTTATCGGGGATAACATGCGTCTAACTCGTGGTTTACTTTAAATCCGAGATCCTCTTATTAATTATTTCAATAGGACCCGTGCATCAAAGTACAACGAAATTAGTACCATTATAAAGTAGAAACTTGCTGCTAATATTCTAACTGACTACTTATACCAGAAACCCGGTAATAGTTTTAATATAAATTTTCAAAGTGTCAGGACTAACAACATTGGACAAATTTGTGCGGGATACTTTCGTCCATTAATACCACGTATCTCCATTGATAACAAACGTTATCATGAGTACCTATTTTGTACCGATAGGGTATTGCCTACTCTCAACAATGAATTCGGGTTCCCGTCTTTCTGTCAGTGGATAACAACGAAGGAGCGAGTTGTAAGAAACTCAAAGCCATGATATAAGAGCTGGAAGCCCGGTGGTCAACATTTCCAACTGACCAATCAAAATGCGCGCTTTTCACCGTGATGTGAATAACAGGTCCCGCGCTAGTATTACAAGGGAAATAATCCAATTAATGGTACTCTGCCAAGTGTCCCTAAACTACTATGAGTGGCCGTCCCTTACTCACGCACAAGCGTTACCATGAAAGCACATATTAAAAATAGAAAATCGTTCATCCTCTCACATAAACTTTATTCAATTGAAATAGAACTGGTGCACATTAAAATTTCTTGAGTTGAAACAGAACTGTGTTCCTGCGGCCTCCCACACTTACGGCTTCCCAAAGATTGCTACACATCCACACATAGATATACAAACACATGTACAATTATAAAAGCTAGCACTGTGTAGACCACCACGGTTCACTACAGTTGTGTAGAACTGAGTTAGGAAGCACGTCCATACCAGTCTGTGACTGTCCTGGCTGTGCCGAGTGATGTGTAAGACTAGAGGAAAACCCGCATCATAATTCTGTCTCTTTTATCGCTTCCAGCGATGGGAACTCTGACAAATGTGGCAAGGAGCTGTGGGCACTGCCAACTGAAACAAACAACAGACACAATTAGCCAGACTTTTCTGTCCATGATATCATAAAAAAAGAATTATTACCCAACTTCATGTTAGCATCACTGAACACGAAAATCTGCCCTTTTCTTCATTTCCATGCTTTTCTGTAACCCTTCATTTTCATCTTTTGAATGTTAAGTGAGAGACAAATCATTAAACATACACGCAACACATTCTAAAGTAATCAGGTAGTGCCAATTCAGATTTTTGTGCTGCTACTTCAACAGTCTAGAGAGAATTCATGTCTCTAAATTATAAAGTGAACAAAACACCGGCTCTTCATTAAAATGCTAGAACATTAAATCGAAGTTTTTGCTAACTTCATGCTCTTTGTGGGACTTTCGCAATACAGTATTAGCCATAGCCAGGCGACCCGTCTACTCAATGATTATCAAGAATCTTGGGTCATCCCCATACATAAAGTCATTATCAGATGGTGCAAGACTGCCTGTTATCTCCACACACAAAGTCATTGTCAAATGATGCAAGACTGCCTGTTATCAACACACGTAAAGACATTGTCAAATGGTGCAAGACTGCTTATTATCTCCACACATAAAGTCATTGACAAATGATGCAAGACTGCCTGTTATCTTCACACATAAAGTCATTATCAAATGGTGCAAGGCTGCCTGTTATCTCCACATCGAGGCGAGCATATGAATAGGCCTGCCAGCCGAATCTAGGCCACCAATGTTGTAGGCCATCGCTTCGCCCACCCAAATAGTACTCGATAATGGCTATCACGAGTACGGTGATACTATCGCAAAAGAGATATTTCGATTACTTATCGATTGCGCCCGAATCAGTACTGGTCCGAATCTGCTTCCGCCTTTTCCATTTCGTTGCAAGTTTCAAACCTGTGCACTCGACATTTTTCATGCTCTGTGTTTACTCCCATATTTTTTTGTGACAAGGACGTGTTTAAAACCTGAATAGCTTTTGTTCTTTTTATATGTGACGATCTTAATGTTGTGAAAACCTTCTTGTGTTATTTACGACAGTGATTACTCTAAGTTAGGCTAGAATTTAGAGGTGTAAAGCCACCCTCAGGTCAGGAAGATTACATCTAGATCTAGATCTATTGCAAAGAACATCAGTGATGAGCGACTGTTTTCATCAATTTTCAGTGGTGTGGATGAGCGTAGCAAGAACTGCATATTGATTGTCGACGAAGTGTATGTAAAGGCTTCAATAACCTATCGAGGGAGCAGTGTCTTCGGCTATGCATGTGATCAGCCTGGCAAGATAGCCACAACACTGTTGTGAATCATGGTAAAATGCTGTTTTGGAGGAAGAAAAATTCTTGCTAAAATGCTACCATGCCATGCACTTACAGCTGGGTTCCAATTTCAACAAGGATATTGACAGTAGTTGTGGGAATGTGGTGGCAATGGTGAATGACAACTGCCGTGTTAACCAAGCGTTTTTTAAGCTATTTACCGCTCGTAGTGCAGATAAACCCTGGATGGCTGTGTCACCTGTAGATGCCACAAGATCCTTGTTCCTGGTGTATGACCCAGTTCATCTACTGAAGAACAATAGGAACAATTGGCACTCAGAGAAAGCAAAAATGTCTTCAATTTCCCCATCCTGACCAACACGGAAACCTGATGACTGCAAGCTAGAAAGAACTAGAAGAACCTCATCGCCAGGAAACTGAGAAAATAGTCAAACTCTCTGACCTGGCCAAATCTGCAGTCTACCCCAGCAACATTCAGAAACAAAAAGTGTCACTAGCGCTCAAGGTTTTCTCAGAGAAAACAAGTGCTGCACTTAAGTGTTCAGCAAGCACGAAGCCTTCGTGGAAAGCGACAGCCACCTTTATTGACTCTGTCATTGATCTGTGGCTTGTTTTTAATACCAAGGCACCCAACATCCCTGCGTCATGACTATGTTGCATTTGGTTTTTCCAGCAGGACGACATAGAACACCACTTTGCCCATTTCAGAATGTCTGCTGGGTGCAACTATTACATTACAGCTGAAGATGTCGCCTACACCCATGGTGTAGACAGAGCAAAGTTGATGCTTCAATATGATACGGACATTGACGTCAGACCACCGCCATGCCTGTGAGCTCTGTGACAAGCAAGTGACAGATGAAGAGCTTGAAATTATGGATAATCTGCCAAACCACGTGGATAAGCTCATCTCCGATGAGAACATGGCCCTGTTTTACATTGGTGGATACATTGTTTTCAAGCATAAGCAACTGCAGGGGTTGTCCACAGACATTCCAGAGGAAGTCACAGATTTCACTGTCTCTTTAGACCGTGGTGGACTCAGTTTCCCATCCGTGGGCCTTTTCCAGCTGCTCACTCACGCCTATTCTTTCCTCGTTCTCTCGAAGGAGGTTAGTTGTCGGAAGCGTTTAATCAACCTGATTAGCAAATTTCCAGCTCTGTACCATTTGGATATTATATACTTGCTGAGAACCTAGTCTATGTGCGTATCATCAATATTCTAATAAAAAGACTGTGTCTCCACCTGCAGACAGGATCTGATGCACATCAGCAGCGCAGGAAAGTGGCAAAGCTGTCATCTACTGTTTCATAATTGAAGAAACTGTATCTAGTTCATATGCTGCTCTGCTCGTCAATAAAGGTAGAGTTGTTTGTTGATAGTGGTGTCTGTGATGTTTTGCACTTCTTTTCCTTCCATTTATGGCCTTCCTCTTCTTCTTCTGCTTCTCAGTTTTTATGTTTGTTTTTCACACTGTCACCAGTTGGTTTGAATTTAAATTAGCACATTGCCAGTGCGCTATATTTTTTAACTTGTGATTTCCTTTGTGTTACTTCACTGGATCGAAAGATAACAATCCCTCCCCCTCTTCTTCTCCTCCTCGTCTTCCTCCTCCCCCTAGTTCTTCTTCTTTCTTCTGCTTCTCAGTTTCCTATGTATGATTTTTCACACTGTCACTAACTTGTTTTTAAATTAATACATTGCACTAAATTTTTATATTTGCTATGATATCCTTAAAGATAATGTTACTTACTTCACTATATCTAAAGTTGACAATCCCTTTTCTTCTTCCACCTCTTCTTCTTCTTCATTTTCTGTGTTTGTTTGCATGGCCATTTTAATATTGTATTGCTCGATCGGGAAGACTTGAGTTAACCACTCCGCAAGGCCTAGAGCGGCCGGCCGAGCGATGGCCTATTACATTGGTGACCTAGATTCGGCTGGCAGGCCTGTTAATATGCTCGCCTCGCTCCACATATAAAGTAACTATCAAATGGTGCAAGACTACCTGTTATCCCCACACATCAAGTCATTGCCAAATGGTGCAAGGCTGCCTTGTATCTCCACACATAATGTCATTGTCAAATGGTACAAGACTACCTTTTATTTCCACACATATAAAGTCATTGTCAAATGATACAAGACTACCTGTTATCTCCACACATAAAGCCGTTGCCAAACAGTGCAAGACTACCTGTTATTTCCAACACATAAAGTCATTGTCAAATGGTGCAAGGCTGCCTGTTATCTCCACAAATAAAGTCATTGTCAAATGGTACGAGACTGTCTGTTATCTCCACAAATAAAGTCATTGTCAAATGGTACGAGACTACCTGTTATCTCCACACAAAAAGTCATTGTCAAACAGTGCAAGACTACCTGTTATTTCCACACATAGAGTCATTGTCAAATGGTGCAAGACTGTCTGTTATCTACACAAATAAAGTCATTGTCAAATGGTGCAAGACTGTCTGTTATCTCCACAAATAAAGTCATTGTCAAATGGTACGAGACTGTCTGTTATCTCCACAAATAAAGTCATTGTCAAATGGTACGAGACTACCTGTTATCTCCACACAAAAAGTCATTGTCAAACAGTGCAAGACTACCTGTTATTTCCACACATAGAGTCATTGTCAAATGGTGCAAGACTGCCTGTTATCTCCACAAATAAAGTCATTGTCAAATGGTGCAAGACTGTCTGTTATCTCCACAAATAAAGTCATTGTCAAATGGTGCAAGACTGTCTGTTATCTCCACAAATAAAGTCATTGTCAAACGGTGCAAGACTACCTGTTATCTCCACACATAAAGTCATTGTCAAATGGTACGAGACTGTCTGTTATCTCCACAAATAAAGTCATTGTCAAATGGTACGAGACTACCTGTTATCTCCACACAAAAAGCCATTGTCAAACAGTGCAAGACTACCTGTTATTTCCACACATAAAGTCATTGTCAAATGGTGCAAGACTGTCTGTTATCTCCACAAATAAAGTCATTGTCAAATGGTACGAGACTACCTGTTATCTCCACACAAAAAGTCATTGTCAAACGGTGCAAGACTGCCTGTTATCTCCACACATAAAGTCATTGTCAAATGGTGCAAGACTGTCTGTTATCTCCACAAATAAAGTCATTGTCAAATGGTGCAAGACTGTCTGTTATCTCCACAAATAAAGTCATTGTCACACGGTGCAAGATTGCCTGTTATCTCCACACATAAAGTCATTGTCAAACGGTGCAAGACTGCCTGTTATCTCCACACATAAAGTCATTGTCAAATGTTGCAAAACTGTCTGTTATCTCCACAAATAAAGTCATTGTCAAATGGTTCAAGGCTGCCTGTTATCTCCACACATAAAGTCATTGTCAAATGATGCAAGACTGCCTGTTATCTCCACACATAAAGTCATTGTCAAATAGTGCAAGACTGCCTGTTATCTCCACACATAAAGTCGCTGCCAAAAGGTACAAGACTACCTGGAACGAGGTGGTCTAGAGGCAAGGTTCTCGCCTCTCATGCCAAGGGTCCCGGGTTCAAAACCCGGGCAGTGCAGGCATGTTGGAAATTGGGATTTTTCTCATATTTTCAAGTCCCTGATCCTATTGGGGGGTAGGATCGAGTACCTAGTCTTCTCTGATAAGGACGAAAATTCGGAGGGCTCGTGTGCACGTTAAAGACATCTTGGCAGTTGGAAATCGTAAAGAGCAGGCCGAACAGGTCGCTGCCCGGGTAAAATTGAAATTAATAGATTAAAATTTATCCATATCATCCCCCCACAAGCAACAACAAAATGTATTATTCATTATTAAGTATATATTATTATTAATAAATATTCAAATATTATTTGAATTGTGAGTTGTGAACTGCGCCCAACAGGCTGCGTTACAATTTGCTCTGAGATAGAGAGAGGTAGAGAGAGAGAGAGTGAGCGAGACAGGGAGAGAGAAAGAAGCAGTGTAGTGTGTTGAGCGCTTCGCAGGCGCTCCATTCTGTTCTGCAGTTGACATGTTGCTTCCGTAACGCGCATAGAACATTTTAAATGGATATGCGCTATATAAATGGCATCCATTATTATTATTATTATTATTACCTGTTATCCCCACACATAAAGTCATTGTCAAATGGTGCAAGGCTGCCTGTGATTTCCACACATAAAGTCATTGTCAATTGGTACAAGACTACCGGTGATTTCCACACATAAAGTCATTGTCAATTGGTACAAGACTTACCTTTATTTCCACACATATAAAGACATTGTCAAATGATACAAGGCTGCCTGTGATCTCCATACATAGAGTAACTGTCAAATGGTACACGACTGTCTGTTATCTCCACACATAAAGCAATTGCCAAACGGTACAAGACTGCCTGTTATCTCCACACATTAAGCCATTGCCAAACGGTACAAGACTGCCTTTTATCTCCACACATAAAGTCATTGTCAAATGGTACAAAACTGACTATTATCTCCACACATAAAGTCATTGTCAAACGGTACAAGACTGCCTGTTATCTCCGCACATAGAGTCGTTGTCAAACGGTACAAAACTGCCTTACCCAAAGCTCCCAACATGGACAATCGACGCACTGAACTTTGTAGAAAAAGTGTATTCTCAATACGATATTACAACACCCAGGATCATTAATCATCTAGTCAATGACCTTGTCCAACACAGAAAACAAAAACCTCAACATAAAACTCTACTTCAATCTTGTCGAGTACAAATAAAACTAGCAATCCTGTTTGAAGAAGGATAATTGACTGTTATTGCGTGTAGTACTAGTCTGGTGGCCGGTACTTACAGAGTACTGACCGAGGATACATCGAATGGTCACTCCCTTGCCCGAACAAACTAGAGTGTCGCCCTCTGTTGGTACCTAGAACAACCAAGGGAAGTGAAAGATCCGTAACACAGAGTTCTGCACATGAATACAACATCAACACAATACAGAAGACAGTTTAGCTAGGACAGATGCCACCAAAGGAAAGAAAACACTGCTGACCATTGTCACTACTCAGTAACACAGTTGTTCTTACACCAGGGCACATTGGGGATTTACAGGAATGTAGAGGGATGAGGGAGGGGAGAGAAACAGTTAGTGCATTAGTTGATGCACCCTACATGGGTGCGGTAGATTTACTGTCAAAGTTGAAATTACAGTCACTTTTAATTTTTTCTCACGCCACATTATGCTTAGCGCGTCACGTAGTTTCCACACATGTACAGCTGGACCTCTGCAACTCAATTCCATTTATCTGTGTTGTTCTTATGGTCTTACTACATGTATGTCTATTCAATCGAACCGGCCACATCGGGTTTCAAAAACCGCTAGCGGAAGTTTAAAATAGAATGCCGAAAAAAAAAAACCAACAACCGCAATGACGTATTATTCTTGAAGGACTCGCCCATCCATGAAATATACGACCACAAGAATTTTGGTCCTAAAAGCTTAAGACCAGTGACTGTCACATGTCACCTAATCCTAAATTATTTGCAGAGTTTGCCCGTCATTCCTCGGTCGCACCAAACTGTGCTCTTACAACAGCAGTGTAACTTATTTAGTGGCAACTTTGATCCACTTCCTCGTGCTACAATTTCAGGAAGATCTGTTCAGCAATGTTCGACTTAGGGAATGAGGGACGGTCAGCATGACACTTTTGGTTGAACTAAGTGAAACAAACAAACCAAAGCAACCATCATCTAAACAAAAAGAGTTTAAATTCCATCCCTGCAGCAGAATGATTAGAAAGTTCTGTGGCATACACGGCTTTGATATGTCTGCACCCCCCCCCCCCCCCCCCACAAACAGTCAGTGGATCAGTTATTGTGTCCCTTTGTTATGCCCAGTCAAGACAGCCCAAACATGCGCAGACAAGCCCAGATGCTAAGTATACTCGGAGGGTATGTAATGTACAGAGAGAAATCATTTCTGCCAAAATCGCGAAACTGGGTTGCCGCGGTAACAAGAATTGAAAAAAAAACAAACTATTTCAGGCCGCCTGTAAGCTCTTAGTCTTCACGGAAATGACAATGTGCAAATGAGTCTTGTTTACCGCCGCGACCTACTTTCCGCTCCATGCTAACAATGGTTTTGTGGAGCCTCCAGCGTCTGGCGGTGCAAAGCGGCTGATAGTGAAAGCTCTCCATAGATACTATACTCTCTGGTAGACTCACCCAGCACTAAATAGCGTTGCTGTAACGCTGAAGCACTCACGGCTGTGGACACATCAGTGCCAGAAGGCCACAGACCTTTAGAGATCACATAGAGAAATGTTTATTAATGGTTGAAACAAGCTATTAAAGTATGACTAGGACCTGTTTATTTCATGCTCCGTTCTTTATTGATACAAGTTTAGATTGCCCAGTACAAGTTTGCACTAGACACAAGCACTTTAGCTAAAACCGTCCAATTTGTGAGCGTACCACAATATCATAGAGTGATTAGATCGAGTTTTCCCCAATTAGATTCCACTTTCAATAGAATTTAAGGTATAAAAAATGCATACAAAAAATCGAGCTTGCAAATCTATACTAGTCAATTAGGACCTACTACTCTTGCAGATGCAGGACTGATCACATGTACTTTTCTTGACCGCTTTCATAAAATCACAGAAGCGTGTTTTCACATACAAGGAACAACTGGTTTTCATGTAATATATTCATGGGCAGATTGTGCATACTTTGCAATAGAGCAAGGCTATTTCTGCAAGTCAAGTATAATTAACGGTATGTCGAGAAAGAGTGAATGTGCGAAGAAAGAGAAAATTTTGTCCATCAACCAAAAACTTGTGTAGTAACTAATATCTACCTTCAAAGGATGAAATTATACCGTACACCAAAGACCAGATAAAGATATTTTTAAAAAAGTTAATCCAAGTACTAGAAGTAAGACACAGGGGTATTAACCAGTTCTACTTCAGTCGTCAATCACCAGTTCAAAGGTCAGGAAAACTAAACCACCTGCCCGCCATCTGTCAATTTGGACCAAGGGGACAAAAGGATGTGCAGAACTGACCAAACTTTGAGGACACACTGTGACTATGATGCGCTAATCATAATGAGCTCTGACTGTCGCTATGTCGTAATGAGCTTTGACTGCCACTGAGCTGTCCTAATGACCTTTGACTGTCACTATGGTGTCCCAATGAGCTTTGAATGTCACTGTGATGTCCTATTGACCTTTGACTGTCTCTATGATATCCTGATGACCTTTGACTGCCACTGAGATGCCCTAATGAGCTTTACATATCACACAAAACTATACACAATAATAATTGTAGTAGTCTTAACCACTGACCACCCATACGCCATGCATAATTATCAAACGCTGTCAATCTGGATTGGTCTGTCATTAGGCATTTGTATTGTGGTTGCTTACAGTGAGTTATCGTGAAGCAATCACGGAATTTCTTGAAAATCTAGTCAACTCCAAATAATACCTCATATAACCAAAGATCTTTGAAAAAATCTAATCTCACTAGTTTGCCATTCGTCAAGTTTGCAGTATCTGGAATTACCCAATTTCTTACACATCAGGTAATATCTTGGGTTTTCCACAAGTAAACTGAAGTATGCTAGTGCCCAAGGCCACATGATTGCATCCTATAGAGACTGGCTCAGAAATTCCATCAACACATCTTGAGGGAAGGGTTATGTGAGCAAATAAATACTTGTACTCATGACTTACCACCTCTAGTTGCTCTGTCTCTGCGGGTATCTGTGGCAACTCTGTAGGCCACGCCCATAGATCCCACGACAAAGACGATAAAGCAAAGCACGCCTAGAACAAATCCTGTGAGAGACACGTTGCTTTCCTGCCCCTTTTTGTTCTTAGACTCTGGCTCTGCCTGAAAGTACTCGGGATCTGTAGAGATCCAGTTAATGCCAATATGTAAACATCTCTTTCCTTTAGAAGTGACTGCTGAACTGAACATTTCCAGTTGGAATTTTGGACAAAGATAGATAATGCTAACAGAAAATTAAATTAAGTTTTCCTATGTTGTGATGCCCAGTGATTAAAAACAAACGAACATCTAAACATCCCAAGATTCTGAACTTCTTTCCCCTATAAAAGCAGTAAATCTTGATAATAAATCATTCATGCTCGTGCATTTCAGAATCAAATACGAGATAAATACCTAAATTTGTAGTTTTATTCACTTCAATAATATGCAAGAAAATGGTCATGTCACTCATCAGATGTTGGTCCTTGGGATGGTCACTGGTGTAGGACTGGTTGAAGGAACTGTTGTGGAGAGAACAGGTCAGGACACACATCTCCAAGTCCGAGCTGAACTCAAAGTCAAGCTGACTGTTGTACGACTTTGTGCAAGGTTTGCCTTGCAAGCACATCAGCTCCACTACATTCTGGGGACCGGTCAGATTGAACAGTCTGCGTTGTAAAGCCTGACTTGCAGGTGACTCATCTCTACACGACAGGGTCCAGTGCCAACTCCCTTTGTCAACAACAGCCTGAAGACAATATGGAAAGAGTACATTTGAGTCATAGCAACTAAAAATTTGGGCTTGTTGGTCCTTGGTGGTATCGATTACAGACAAATAAACTAAGCAAAAGCTTAAGCAAAACCACTTGTATTCTCATTCCTCTAGTGCCCTCAGTTCCATATGAAAAACATGGCAGATAGTGCCGCCCACTGCTCTAGTCTTGCACCATCTTCCAATATACATTTTTTGTTTGGGAGATACCACTGCTGGTTTTACATTTATTTGACCATTATTTGATATCAGTTTCAGAATATTTTTCTAACCAGACTATCTATTCCCGGAGGCACTAGAAGCTTAAAAAAAAAAAAAAAGTTGGACCCCCTCACATGCCTTCACTCACACCACCTCAAAGCCATTTGCATGCAATAACATTGAAAGAGCAACGGACTGTTGTGCAGAACAGCCAGATGGATCTGTATAGTCCAAGCGACAAATATTTATTTAATTAAATTTTGTGTATCAGAGATAATTTTAAACGTAACAGAATCAGGAATAGTGATTACAAACACAGCCTGGCCTGAAGTGATTGTGCAGTAGGCCTACAAGCTGTGGGCACTACCTACAATGGACCGGCCCTTGTACTGAATACATATTTCTAAACTGCATCCTCCTCCAAAGGTATTTTCAACTACCGGTATTTTGTGTGCAGCTGATGATCTGATCTGACTGAAAGTCCCTGGAACGTAATTGTTATCCTTGTCTTTCTGAATGTTTCATGTTGCCAGTTGGACCCCCTCACATGCCATCACATTACCTATCAACTGTTTCAGTGTCATATGCACTCTCCTGGGATAATCACTTCAACTGACATGCCATATGATGTCAGACATATATACCTTACATTCTTCTGTGGAAATAAGAGACTACATATCTGACTGACACACAAAAGTTACCGACCAAGCGAGTCAAGCAAACCCTCATTGGGACCACTGGTTTCCGCTAGCACATTTAAAATAAGCGCGTCTGGGCAACAACCAGTGAGTTAAAATGAAGGGATAGAACTCCTGGGAAGGGCTGAGAGACAGGGGCACGCCTTTAACTCCCCTTAGGGAACGAACGCATTCTCTTCCTACTCTTCTCCCTCTTCAATTCTTCGATGCCCAGCATAACCTGACGTGTCAGACAAGGAAAGAACAAATGCCAGGAACCAAGCAACAACACCTAGCACAACCTGACGTGTCAGAGAAGGAAAGAACAAATGCCAGGAACCAAGCAACAACACCTAGCACAATCTGACGTGTCAGAGAAGGAAAGAACAAATGCCAGGAACCAAGCAACAACACCTAGCACAATCTGACGTGTCAGAGAAGGAAAGAACAAATGCCAGGAACCAAGCAACAACACCTAGCACAATCTGACGTGTCAGAGAAGGAAAGAACAAATACCAGGAACCAAGCAACAACACCTAGCACAATCTGACGTGTCAGAGAAGGAAAGAACAAATGCCAGGAACCAAGCAACAACACCTAGCACAATCTGACGTGTCAGACAAGGAAAGAACAGATGCCAGGAACCAAGCAACAACACCTAGCACAACCTGACCTGTCAGACAAGACAAGAACAGATGCCAGGAACCAAGCAACAACACCTAGCACAATCTGACGTGTCAGACAAGGAAAGAACAAATGCCAGGAACCAAGCAACAACACCTAGCACAATCTGACGTGTCAGACAAGGAAAGAACAAATGCCTGGAACCAAGCAACAACACCTAGCACAACCTGACGTATCGGACAAGGAAAGAACAAATGCCAGGAACCAAGCAACAACACCTAGCACAACCTGACGTGTCGGACAAGACAAGAACAGATGCTAGGAACCAAGCAACAACACCTAGCACAACCTGACGCGTCAGACAAGACAAGAACAGATGCTAGGAACCAAGCAACAACACCTAGCACAACCTGTGCGTCAGACAAGACAAGAACAGATGCTAGGAACCAAGCAACAACACCTAGCACAACCTGTGCGTCAGACAAGACAAGAACAGATGCTAGGAACCAAGCAACAACACCTAGCACAACCTGTGCGTCAGACAAAACAAGAACAGATGCTAGGAACCAAGCAACAACACCTAGCATACTGACGTGTCGGACAAGACAAGATGCCAGGAACCAAGCAACAAGAAACAAGAAAAGAGGAAATCAAGAACTAAGAGAGCCAACATCCCTGAACTGAGCACTTGAGAAACAAAGATGTTCATGGCCATCCACCCCACTGTTCAGCTGATTACATCATGACAACAGAACAATTTGCTGTGTCGTCTTCCCCTCCTACTGTCAATGTTCTTTATGTATGTTCATTTGAAACCTTTCATGGACAGTTTCCAATCTAACTTAAACACTCTCCCCACTGCTCAAACTCACCATTACCCTATTTCATGTACATTCGGTATCGACAAAGTAAGAGTAAATTATTTTGTTCTATCCCATCGAATTTCCAAACAGTTGAGATTCTACTCCATACTCCAAAATTTAATTACCATGCCGGAAGCAAAATTTGTTTGTCCCCGTGCACCACACCTGAGCGTCGCCTTCTCTGACACTGTCCTGAACATCTCCCGTTCTCCCACCACCCAGTACTAAAAATCCCACCCCCTCCCAAGCTCATATGCTGAAAAAAAGAGCCGCCCTACCACACTGTCTTGCAATGCAGCAATACTGTGACTCCATCAGTAATGAGATCTCAAAGTGTTCTGTCTATCTGTCAACAGCAGTGTGGTTAGCCAAAGATATCCAGATACTTACAATGAAGTACACGAATTGCAAACAATATCAAATCACTACTGACAAACTTCCGATGTTTACCTATGCCAAGGAGAAAGAATGATCAACGTATAACTATCTCTCTAACTAATCACTATTTTTATCCAGTAGATCGTCCTGGTGGTTCACATGATATTATATGATATATACCTTGTCGTAAGTATAGATTTAAAAATCAACAATGAATCTTCTCACTAGTACTAAATGTAGTTAATAGCACATGACAAGGCATGACCATCTTCAAGCATACAATAGAAAAGGTATATAAAATATTGGTATACACACCAAAAAGTTGCAAGCCACCTGCACTGCTTCCTTGTCCTGAAACATGGAGTAAACGGCATAGGGAGAACTTCGCCTGTCTGGATGCAGAAACATATCTGCAATGCCTGGGGGGAGGAGGGGAGACAATAAATAACGTCTTAGACTCTACTGAAAAATGATAACCCCCCCCCCCCCCCCCAAATCCCTCAAATATCCTTTAGAAAAATAGAAAATTCCACCGACAATTGTGTCTGGGCCAAATCAGGCCACTGGTTATTTCCCAGTTCTTCATATTCCTGTGGTAGATAACCACTGTCAGCTACACAGGTAATACATGTACCCAGTTCTGAAACAAAGAGTTAAAAACACGTGACAAACAATGGGATATGTAGCCTACATGTGCAGAACAATAGAGAAAAAATATTTTGCCGATAAAAAGCTAAACCCACATTTCCTGCTTTCAATACTTGTGAGGCAGCTGCTTGAACTGTTCCGCCACAAGGATTTGCCCGAGTTAGAAGGATAAAAATACCCTTTGCTCACCTGATATCCTACCACCCCTCCTCCCGCGATTTTATCAATATAAGTTACAGCATGTAAATTCTTTGTACTTCCTGAATGAAACGATAAGAGTACAATCACAACATACCCGTGCAATATATCAAGTCTGATCCAATACCTACTTGTTTGTAGTTTTAAACTTTTCTTTTTTTTTATCACTTTGTAAATATAAGACTTGAACGTGTTCTTCCAAATTTATATTAAACCAGATATTCCTTATGACAACACAAATGCACCACAGAACTTCTCTACCTTCCCTCATGAGCTCTGCTAGATATCTATGTACTCGAATGCCAAGTTCACTTTTACCAGGCTCTAGCTCGTAAAGTGAAATGAAAGCCAGTCAACTGAGCCCAAAACTTAATGATTTTTGTCTTCGCTACTTTATGTGACATGTAAACACTGGATGTTTGAAACTGAAGGAAAAACATCTGCTGTGCAAAACTTTATTCTAAAGGGTTTATTCACATAGATCTACAATGAGCACTCTTAGCGCTGAGAGGTATCCACATTTCACAACGGTGATTCTATTCTAATATGTAGAAATCTTACCCTTAAATGCTTGAGAAACCACCGCCATCCCAGCAGTTTCACTGACAAACTTTTCACAATGGCACAACTGTCAATCTTGGTCTCATAATAACGATGTTTCAAAGACCTTCAAATCTGAGATATTCCTATAAGCAGTCTTTGAAAACCTGACAGTGAAGTTTCCTAATAGCATTAATTTTAAAAAAAATCATACTCTCTAGGGTTGTGGAATTTCTCAGATTTTGACATTTGACATGGGGAGACATTGGCCTACTGAAAACATGACAGATGACTACCCCATCCCCCCTCCCCTCCCTGTGGCCTATACTTACCTAGCTGAAAAAGGCAGTGCAACACACTAATTTGGTATAGAATCCTAGAAAATACAAAGAGTAAACTCTGGGACTCCAGTGTTTGAGTTGCAACTGTAAAAATAAACAAGGGAAAAAATCTATATGAATTAGATCTAGATCTAGTTGTTCTTTGTGCCTGCCGTATCTACAAATTATTATAAAAATAATGTATTCACAATAATGGTTCTTTTAAATATAAATATTGATCTACCAGACCTAGAGATCCAATCATTCTTGGAGCATCAGAATAAAATTTAAAATAAACATGTTCAGGCACTGTCATTTTGAGTTGTAATATCCTGTGATGATTTGCAGTAATGAGACATTCTTAAAAAATTCTTTAAAAGCTGTTTTCAGAAGCTAGAGCGGTGACACAGACCTACTCTTTCGCCTAAAATCTAGACTCTAGATCTAGATAGATTCTAGTCTAGACAGGCCCCAAATCTATATCTAGATTCTAGATCTAGACTCTAGTCTAGTTCTAGCTCTAGAATCTAGATCTAGATCTAGTTCATAAACCGTTTACAGCACCAGTGCCCAGTTTACCTCCAAGATCTTTACAAAATGGGCAGAAAGCATTTTGTTATGCACATTTTGGTCACATCTCAATTTTGGTATAGAATCTAGATCTAACTTGGAGATCATAAAATTTAGGGCGACTGAGAGCACCAAGGACAAGGTCACGCACTTCCTACGATTTTCGTAACATAGATCTAGATCTAGATTATCAAGCGTCTCTAAGAGGATGGATGCATATTTACCCAACATTACCAATCCAAAAGAAAACTGAGGTGTAGATCTAGTTAATTCAACTGTTGAATGTTCTGCAAGTTGACGCAGAACAAATTAACTTTAGTTTTCAGGTTCATATCACAGGGGGCCTAAAACTGTTTCCGGACAAGAATGCCAGATGTTTTGAACCATTACAGACCAATCACATCACGTTTGGCGACGAAACAACCCCAGTTGAGACTGATGATTTTTTTATTTTTTATTTCGTTGGCAGCTGTCGACCTCTAGCCTTTTATCATCATTCATTGGAGTTACAAAATATTTTAAACATTAAGAATTAAGATGGCCAAATAAATACCTATAATTTTTACAACCAGGTCAACATACAAATAAGAAACTAATTATATCCACGCGTCTACTTAATCTGACAGTGGGCAGGTCAGTAAGGACATGAATAATATATATTTATTGAGAAATAGAAAATTATCAGTGAACCAAAGTGCTATTAAGGTAAAGAGGAAATTTCATTTCGAGCAGACTAGAAAATGTGAATGATTTAGTTATAAAGACAATGAATTTAGTTAATTACTACTGACAGAACCAAGGAGGCCACGGGAGAGGGATATAATTTCAATATTAAGAGCAACTGGAAGCCAGGAGGCCGAAGGAAATTTTGGAGGTCACAGGCTTTCCCAGGAAGCCACTTTCTGAAATGTGTCCCCAAGGAGGCCCATCTGGCAACCCTATTTCCGGACAAGAGGTTGGGCATTTTTATAACTGAGTATCGAGTACTTTGATTTGATTAATTATCACAAAAGTAACCATTAATGGATTCGTAGAGAATGGCCGATGCCGATGGCTGATCGACAACTTCAATAATTAATAAATTGCGCCTCGACACCCTAATTTCCTCACAACAAAAAGTCTTTCCGTTTTTAATTTATTTTTTTAAAATCGCATTTATTAATACAACTGGATAATTCATAACCTATTATGATCGCTGAATATGTAGGCTACAGTCTAAATGAAAAGATCGAACATATATCATTCTACAACTTGATTATTTTCCTCTTGTCACAAGCATACATTACTTTAATACTCTATGATGTTATTATCTCCATTGCATTTAAAACCAGCATGTTTCTGTTTCTCCAGCATGACATTCTGAAATTTGATTCCTTCAGATTTGTCGGCCACTACAAGACACAATGATCTTTTAGTTCAGACACAAAAATACGTGGTGTGTTTATTGATATATACAGAATCTATACAATTTCAATTTAGCTATGTGGTACTTTTTTCCATGTCAGAAGTTTCTAATAGACATAAGCGCTGTGCTATAATATAGAGTATTTGCTGGTTTAGTTCACTTGACTCCACGGAATGTTTGCTCTACCAAAGTTTCAATTTCATTGGCAGTTCCTAGGCCATCATAATTATGTTTTCTTCCCCTGAGAGTTTTAATTCTTGTTTTTGGATTACAGTCAATCTTTGCTGGTGCGCATGCTCAGTCACGGTGTAAAAAAAAAACAACTAAAAACTTTTGAAGTGGGCACGCTCAGCCGTCATGCAGTGAAGGGAGGGGGAGGAGGGGGCAGAGGCACAGACTAATAAAATACCCAGACTGGATGATCCCATGGTGTGACGTAAGAGAAAGAAACCATTACAATGATCTGCTGCTTTGTTCAGTCAAGACAGGCTATTGGGCGACCATAAGTACACGTAGCTATTATTATGTTCACCCCCCCCCCCGCCCCACCTATGACACCCCACTGCACAAAATGGCAAGAGGCAGATGGCGTCAGTACATTAAATATGCACACCTATTTCTCACGACGAGAGCTATGGGAAATTTGGAATTCTCGTCAAATGCAAGTCTTGTTGCAGACTGGTGTCAACTATTCGTTCAGTGGAAGTGATTTTTTTTTCCACTCCTGTCTGTAAGTTGTTGACTTGTAACGAAAACTCTAATAAATTGTAAGCCTGTCGCTTAACTCTGGCTAAGAGAAAAAGCTCATAGGTCAAATGCCAGCATGTGAAGATTTAACATACGCTGATGACGTGCGTGGGCATTACTCAGAATATTCCTCTTACATTAGGTCCATTCCTGTTAGAACTAGCCGAGGTGACACGTTGGTCTAGAGACAAGGTGATCGCCTCTCATGATGAAGGTACCGGGTTCGATCCCCGGTCGGTGCAGGCATCCTATGGTAGTTGGATCGAGCACCTAGTCTTTTCGGATAAGGACGAAAAACTCGGAGGGCCCGTGAGCACGTTGCATAGGTTAAAGATACCTTGGCAGTTGAAAGTCGAAAAGAACAGAGCGAACAAGGCCGCTGCCCCAAGCAAATTCATAAAAACTAATCTCGTCCACAAAAACACACAGAAACAAGAACAAGAAAAACCCTGCTAGTCAATGGAACTTTCCCCACATGGGAACAAATACAAGAAAAACTTCGGAAGAGCGCGTCATTAATTTTTTAATACAATGCTATAAAGCAGGCATTTCCGCAATTTGCAGATAAATTACTGGAAAAAACACTCTTACATAATACTATAGTCTTTAAAAATTTGGATAAATAACACAAAAATAAGATCACAGCACATACGAAAACTTATTGTAGAAGAAGAATACACTCCACCACATATTCTGGCATTTTGGAAAAAGAAACTCAAAATAGAAATCAACGAACAGTACTGGACAATGGCGAAAAATATATGCTCAGAAAGCCGATTAAAAGTTCTACAATGGAAAATACTACATAATATTTATCCAACGTCCATACTCCTCCCCAACTTTACTCAGGGTATCCTAAGGTGCATGAATGAAAGTAATTTCATATCTTACCAACTTTACTCAAGGTATCCTAAGGTGCGTGAATGAAAGTAATTTCATATCTTACCAACTTTACTCAAGTATCCTAAGGTGCGTGAATGAAAGTAATTTCATATCTTACCAACTTTACTCAAGGTATCCTAAGGTGCGTGAATGAAAAGTAATTTCATATCTTACCAACTTTACTCAAGGTATCCTAAGGTGCGTGAATGAAAGTAATTTCATATCTTACCAACTTTACTCAAGGTATCCTAAGGTGCGTGAATGAAAGTAATTTCATATCTTACCAACTTTACTCAAGGTATCCTAAGGTGCGTGAATGAAAGTAATTTCATATCATGAGTATCCAACTTTACTCAAGGTATCCTAAGGTGCAGTGAATGAAAGTAATTTCATATCTTACCAACTTTACTCAAGTATCCTAAGGTGCGTGAATGAAAGTAATTTCATATCTTACCAACTTTACTCAAGGTATCCTAAGGTGCGTGAATGAAAGTAATTTCATATCTTACCAACTTTACTCAAGGTATCCTAAGGTGCGTGAATGAAAGTAATTTCATATCTTACCAACTTTACTCAGGGTATCCTAAGGTGCATGAATGAAAGTAATTTCATATCTTACCAACTTTACTCAAGGTATCCTAAGGTGCGTGAATGAAAGTAATTTCATATCTTACCAACTTTACTCAGGGTATCCTAAGGTGCATGAATGAAAGTAATTTCATATCTTACCAACTTTACTCAAGGTATCCTAAGGTGCGTGAATGAAAGTAATTTCATATCTTACCAACTTTACTCAAGGTATCCTAAGGTGCGTGAATGAAAGTAATTTCATATCTTACCAACTTTACTCAAGGTATCCTAAGGTGCGTGAATGAAAGTAATTTCATATCTTACCAACTTTACTCAAGGTATCCTAAGGTGCGTGAATGAAAGTAATTTCATATCTTACCAACTTTACTCAAGGTATCCTAAGGTGCGTGAATGAAAGTAATTTCATATCTTACCAACTTTACTCAAGGTATCCTAAGGTGCGTGAATGAAAGTAATTTCATATCTTACCAACTTTACTCAAGGTATCCTAAGGTGCGTGAATGAAAGTAATTTCATATCTTACCAACTTTACTCAAGGTATCCTAAGGTGCGTGAATGAAAGTAATTTCATATCTTACCAACTTTACTCAAGGTATCCTAAGGTGCGTGAATGAAAGTAATTTCATATCTTACCAACTTTACTCAAGGTATCCTAAGGTGCGTGAATGAAAGTAATTTCATATCTTACCAACTTTACTCAAGGTATCCTAAGGTGCGTGAATGAAAGTAATTTCATATCTTACCAACTTTACTCAAGGTATCCTAAGGTGCGTGAATGAAAGTAATTTCATATCTTACCAACTTTACTCAAGGTATCCTAAGGTGCGTGAATGAAAGTAATTTCATATCTTACCAACTTTACTCAAGGTATCCTAAGGTGCGTGAATGAAAGTAATTTCATATCTTACCAACTTTACTCAAGGTATCCTAAGGTGCGTGAATGAAAGTAATTTCATATCTTACCAACTTTACTCAAGGTATCCTAAGGTGCGTGAATGAAAGTAATTTCATATCTTACCAACTTTACTCAAGGTATCCTAAGGTGCGTGAATGAAAGTAATTTCATATCTTACCAACTTTACTCAAGGTATCCTAAGGTGCGTGAATGAAAGTAATTTCATATCTTACCAACTTTACTCAAGGTATCCTAAGGTGCGTGAATGAAAGTAATTTCATATCTTACCAACTTTACTCAAGGTATCCTAAGGTGCGTGAATGAAAGTAATTTCATATCTTACCAACTTTACTCAAGGTATCCTAAGGTGCGTGAATGAAAGTAATTTCATATCTTACCAACTTTACTCAAGGTATCCTAAGGTGCGTGAATGAAAGTAATTTCATATCTTACCAACTTTACTCAAGGTATCCTAAGGTGCGTGAATGAAAGTAATTTCATATCTTACCAACTTTACTCAAGGTATCCTAAGGTGCGTGAATGAAAGTAATTTCATATCTTACCAACTTTACTCAAGGTATCCTAAGGTGCGTGAATGAAAGTAATTTCATATCTTACCAACTTTACTCAAGGTATCCTAAGGTGCATGAATGAAAGTAATTTCATATCTTACCAACTTTACTCAAGGTATCCTAAGGTGCATGAATGAAAGTAATTTCATATCTTACCAACTTTACTCAAGGTATCCTAAGGTGCGTGAATGAAAGTAATTTCATATCTTACCAACTTTACTCAAGGTATCCTAAGGTGCGTGAATGAAAGTAATTTCATATCTTACCAACTTTACTCAAGGTATCCTAAGGTGCGTGAATGAAAGTAATTTCATATCTTACCAACTTTACTCAAGGTATAATAAGGTGCGTGAATGAAAGTAATTTCATATCTTACCAACTTTACTCAAGGTATCCTAAGGTGCGTGAATGAAAGTAATTTCATATCTTACCAACTTTACTCAAGGTATCCTAAGGTGCGTGAATGAAAGTAATTTCATATCTTACCAACTTTACTCAAGGTATCCTAAGGTGCGTGAATGAAAGTAATTTCATATCTTACCAACTTTACTCAAGGTATCCTAAGGTGCGTGAATGAAAGTAATTTCATATCTTACCAACTTTACTCAAGGTATCCTAAGGTGCGTGAATGAAAGTAATTTCATATCTTACCAACTTTACTCAAGGTATCCTAAGGTGCGTGAATGAAAGTAATTTCATATCTTACCAACTTTACTCAAGGTATCCTAAGGTGCGTGAATGAAAGTAATTTCATATCTTACCAACTTTACTCAAGGTATCCTAAGGTGCGTGAATGAAAGTAATTTCATATCTTACCAACTTTACTCAAGGTATCCTAAGGTGCGTGAATGAAAGTAATTTCATATCTTACCAACTTTACTCAAAGTATCCTAAGGTGCGTGAATGAAAGTAATTTCATATCTTACCAACTTTACTCAAGGTATCCTAAGGTGCGTGAATGAAAGTAATTTCATATCTTACCAACTTTACTCAAGGTATCCTAAGGTGCGTGAATGAAAGTAATTTCATATCTTACCAACTTTACTCAAGGTATCCTAAGGTGCGTGAATGAAAGTAATTTCATATCTTACCAACTTTACTCAAGGTATCCTAAGGTGCGTGAATGAAAGTAATTTCATATCTTACCAACTTTACTCAAGGTATCCTAAGGTGCGTGAATGAAAGTAATTTCATATCTTACCAACTTTACTCAAGGTATCCTAAGGTGCGTGAATGAAAGTAATTTCGTATCTTACCAACTTTACTCAAGGTATCCTAAGGTGCGTGAATGAAAGTAATTTCATATCTTACCAACTTTACTCAAGGTATCCTAAGGTGCGTGAATGAAAGTAATTTCATATCTTACCAACTTTACTCAAGGTATCCTAAGGTGCGTGAATGAAAGTAATTTCATATCTTACCAACTTTACTCAAGGTATCCTAAGGTGCGTGAATGAAAGTAATTTCATATCTTACCAACTTTACTCAAGGTATCCTAAGGTGCGTGAATGAAAGTAATTTCATATCTTACCAACTTTACTCAAGGTATCCTAAGGTGCGTGAATGAAAGTAATTTCATATCTTACCAACTTTACTCAAGGTATCCTAAGGTGCGTGAATGAAAGTAATTTCATATCTTACCAACTTTACTCAAGGTATCCTAAGGTGCGTGAATGAAAGTAATTTCATATCTTACCAACTTTACTCAAGGTATCCTAAGGTGCGTGAATGAAAGTAATTTCATATCTTACCAACTTTACTCAAGGTATCCTAAGGTGCGTGAATGAAAGTAATTTCATATCTTACCAACTTTACTCAAGGTATCCTAAGGTGCGTGAACGAAAGTAATTTCATATCTTACCAACTTTACTCAGGGTATCCTAAGGTGCGTGAATGAAAGTAATTTCATATCTTACCAACTTTACTCAAGGTATCCTAAGGTGCGTGAATGAAAGTAATTTCATATCTTACCAACTTTACTCAAGGTATCCTAAGGTGCGTGAATGAAAGTAATTTCATATCTTACCAACTTTACTCAAGGTATCCTAAGGTGCGTGAATGAAAGTAATTTCATATCTTACCAACTTTACTCAAGGTATCCTAAGGTGCGTGAATGAAAGTAATTTCATATCTTACCAACTTTACTCAAGGTATCCTAAGGTGCGTGAATGAAAGTAATTTCATATCTTACCAACTTTACTCAAGGTATCCTAAGGTGCACGAATGAAAGTAATTTCATATCTTACCAACTTTACTCAAGGTATCCTAAGGTGCGTGAAGGAAAGTAATTTCATATCTTACCAACTTTACTCAAGGTATCCTAAGGTGCGTGAATGAAAGTAATTTCATATCTTACCAACTTTACTCAAGGTATCCTAAGGTGCGTGAATGAAAGTAATTTCATATCTTACCAACTTTACTCAAGGTATCCTAAGGTGCATGAATGAAAGTAATTTCATATCTTACCAACTTTACTCAAGGTATCCTAAGGTGCGTGAATGAAAGTAATTTCATATCTTACCAACTTTACTCAAGGTATCCTAAGGTGCATGAATGAAAGTAATTTCATATCTTACCAACTTTACTCAAGGTATCCTAAGGTGCGTGAATGAAAGTAATTTCATATCTTACCAACTTTACTCAAGGTATCCTAAGGTGCGTGAATGAAAGTAATTTCATATCTTACCAACTTTACTCAAGGTATCCTAAGGTGCGTGAATGAAAGTAATTTCATATCTTACCAACTTTACTCAAGGTATCCTAAGGTGCGTGAATGAAAGTAATTTCATATCTTACCAACTTTACTCAAGGTATCCTAAGGTGCGTGAATGAAAGTAATTTCATATCTTACCAACTTTACTCAAAGTATCCTAAGGTGCGTGAATGAAAGTAATTTCATATCTTACCAACTTTACTCAAGGTATCCTAAGGTGCGTGAATGAAAGTAATTTCATATCTTACCAACTTTACTCAAGGTATCCTAAGGTGCGTGAATGAAAGTAATTTCATATCTTACCAACTTTACTCAAGGTATCCTAAGGTGCGTGAATGAAAGTAATTTCATATCTTACCAACTTTACTCAAGGTATCCTAAGGTGCGTGAATGAAAGTAATTTCATATCTTACCAACTTTACTCAAGGTATCCTAAGGTGCGTGAATGAAAGTAATTTCATATCTTACCAACTTTACTCAAGGTATCCTAAGGTGCGTGAATGAAAGTAATTTCATATCTTACCAACTTTACTCAAGGTATCCTAAGGTGCGTGAATGAAAGTAATTTCATATCTTACCAACTTTACTCAAGGTATCCTAAGGTGCGTGAATGAAAGTAATTTCATATCTTACCAACTTTACTCAAGGTATCCTAAGGTGCGTGAATGAAAGTAATTTCATATCTTACCAACTTTACTCAAGGTATCCTAAGGTGCGTGAATGAAAGTAATTTCATATCTTACCAACTTTACTCAAGGTATCCTAAGGTGCGTGAATGAAAGTAATTTCATATCTTACCAACTTTACTCAAGGTATCCTAAGGTGCGTGAATGAAAGTAATTTCATATCTTACCAACTTTACTCAAGGTATCCTAAGGTGCGTGAATGAAAGTAATTTCATATCTTACCAACTTTACTCAAGGTATCCTAAGGTGCGTGAATGAAAGTAATTTCATATCTTACCAACTTTACTCAAGGTATCCTAAGGTGCGTGAATGAAAGTAATTTCATATCTTACCAACTTTACTCAAGGTATCCTAAGGTGCGTGAATGAAAGTAATTTCATATCTTACCAACTTTACTCAAGGTATCCTAAGGTGCATGAACGAAAGTAATTTCATATCTTACCAACTTTACTCAAGGTATCCTAAGGTGCGTGAATGAAAGTAATTTCATATCTTACCAATTTTACTCAAGGTATCCTAAGGTGCGTGAATGAAAGTAATTTCATATCTTACCAACTTTACTCAAGGTATCCTAAGGTGCGTGAATGAAAGTAATTTCATATCTTACCAACTTTACTCAAGGTATCCTAAGGTGCGTGAATGAAAGTAATTTCATATCTTACCAACTTTACTCAAGGTATCCTAAGGTGCGTGAATGAAAGTAATTTCATATCTTACCAACTTTACTCAAGGTATCCTAAGGTGCATGAATGAAAGTAATTTCATATCTTACCAACTTTACTCAAGGTATCCTAAGGTGCATGAATGAAAGTAATTTCATATCTTACCAACTTTACTCAAGGTATCCTAAGGTGCGTGAATGAAAGTAATTTCATATCTTACCAACTTTACTCAAGGTATCCTAAGGTGCGTGAATGAAAGTAATTTCATATCTTACCAACTTTACTCAAGGTATCCTAAGGTGCGTGAATGAAAGTAATTTCATATCTTACCAACTTTACTCAAGGTATCCTAAGGTGCGTGAATGAAAGTAATTTCATATCTTACCAACTTTACTCAAGGTATCCTAAGGTGCGTGAATGAAAGTAATTTCATATCTTACCAACTTTACTCAAGGTATCCTAAGGTGCGTGAATGAAAGTAATTTCATATCTTACCAACTTTACTCAAGGTATCCTAAGGTGCGTGAATGAAAGTAATTTCATATCTTACCAACTTTACTCAAGGTATCCTAAGGTGCGTGAATGAAAGTAATTTCATATCTTACCAACTTTACTCAAGGTATCCTAAGGTGCGTGAATGAAAGTAATTTCATATCTTACCAACTTTACTCAAGGTATCCTAAGGTGCGTGAATGAAAGTAATTTCATATCTTACCAACTTTACTCAAGGTATCCTAAGGTGCGTGAATGAAAGTAATTTCATATCTTACCAACTTTACTCAAGGTATCCTAAGGTGCGTGAATGAAAGTAATTTCATATCTTACCAACTTTACTCAAGGTATCCTAAGGTGCGTGAATGAAAGTAATTTCATATCTTACCAACTTTACTCAAAGTATCCTAAGGTGCGTGAATGAAAGTAATTTCATATCTTACCAACTTTACTCAAGGTATCCTAAGGTGCGTGAATGAAAGTAATTTCATATCTTACCAACTTTACTCAAGGTATCCTAAGGTGCGTGAATGAAAGTAATTTCATATCTTACCAACTTTACTCAAGGTATCCTAAGGTGCGTGAATGAAAGTAATTTCATATCTTACCAACTTTACTCAAGGTATCCTAAGGTGCGTGAATGAAAGTAATTTCATATCTTACCAACTTTACTCAAGGTATCCTAAGGTGCGTGAATGAAAGTAATTTCATATCTTACCAACTTTACTCAAGGTATCCTAAGGTGCGTGAATGAAAGTAATTTCATATCTTACCAACTTTACTCAAGGTATCCTAAGGTGCGTGAATGAAAGTAATTTCATATCTTACCAACTTTACTCAAGGTATCCTAAGGTGCGTGAATGAAAGTAATTTCATATCTTACCAACTTTACTCAAGGTATCCTAAGGTGCGTGAATGAAAGTAATTTCATATCTTACCAACTTTACTCAAGGTATCCTAAGGTGCGTGAATGAAAGTAATTTCATATCTTACCAACTTTACTCAAGGTATCCTAAGGTGCGTGAATGAAAGTAATTTCATATCTTACCAACTTTACTCAAGGTATCCTAAGGTGCGTGAATGAAAGTAATTTCATATCTTACCAACTTTACTCAAGGTATCCTAAGGTGCGTGAATGAAAGTAATTTCATATCTTACCAACTTTACTCAAGGTATCCTAAGGTGCGTGAATGAAAGTAATTTCATATCTTACCAACTTTACTCAAGGTATCCTAAGGTGCGTGAATGAAAGTAATTTCATATCTTACCAACTTTACTCAAGGTATCCTAAGGTGCGTGAATGAAAGTAATTTCATATCTTACCAACTTTACTCAAGGTATCCTAAGGTGCATGAACGAAAGTAATTTCATATCTTACCAACTTTACTCAGGGTATCCTAAGGTGCGTGAATGAAAGTAATTTCATATCTTACCAACTTTACTCAAGGTATCCTAAGGTGCGTGAATGAAAGTAATTTCATATCTTACCAACTTTACTCAAGGTATCCTAAGGTGCGTGAATGAAAGTAATTTCATATCTTACCAACTTTACTCAAGGTATCCTAAGGTGCGTGAATGAAAGTAATTTCATATCTTACCAACTTTACTCAAGGTATCCTAAGGTGCATGAATGAAAGTAATTTCATATCTTACCAACTTTACTCAAGGTATCCTAAGGTGCACGAATGAAAGTAATTTCATATCTTACCAACTTTACTCAAGGTATCCTAAGGTGCGTGAATGAAAGTAATTTCATATCTTACCAACTTTACTCAAGGTATCCTAAGGTGCGTGAATGAAAGTAATTTCATATCTTACCAACTTTACTCAAGGTATCCTAAGGTGCGTGAATGAAAGTAATTTCATATCTTACCAACTTTACTCAAGGTATCCTAAGGTGCGTGAATGAAAGTAATTTCATATCTTACCAACTTTACTCAAGGTATCCTAAGGTGCGTGAATGAAAGTAATTTCATATCTTACCAACTTTACTCAAGGTATCCTAAGGTGCATGAATGAAAGTAATTTCATATCTTACCAACTTTACTCAAGGTATCCTAAGGTGCGTGAATGAAAGTAATTTCATATCTTACCAACTTTACTCAAGGTATCCTAAGGTGCATGAATGAAAGTAATTTCATATCTTACCAACTTTACTCAAGGTATCCTAAGGTGCGTGAATGAAAGTAATTTCATATCTTACCAACTTTACTCAAGGTATCCTAAGGTGCATGAATGAAAGTAATTTCATATCTTACCAACTTTACTCAAGGTATCCTAAGGTGCGTGAATGAAAGTAATTTCATATCTTACCAACTTTACTCAAGGTATCCTAAGGTGCGTGAATGAAAGTAATTTCATATCTTACCAACTTTACTCAAGGTATCCTAAGGTGCGTGAATGAAAGTAATTTCATATCTTACCAACTTTACTCAAGGTATCCTAAGGTGCGTGAATGAAAGTAATTTCATATCTTACCAACTTTACTCAAGGTATCCTAAGGTGCGTGAATGAAAGTAATTTCATATCTTACCAACTTTACTCAAGGTATCCTAAGGTGCGTGAATGAAAGTAATTTCATATCTTACCAACTTTACTCAAGGTATCCTAAGGTGCGTGAATGAAAGTAATTTCATATCTTACCAACTTTACTCAAGGTATCCTAAGGTGCGTGAATGAAAGTAATTTCATATCTTACCAACTTTACTCAAGGTATCCTAAGGTGCGTGAATGAAAGTAATTTCATATCTTACCAACTTTACTCAAGGTATCCTAAGGTGCGTGAATGAAAGTAATTTCATATCTTACCAACTTTACTCAAGGTATCCTAAGGTCCATGAATGAAAGTAATTTCATATCTTACCAACTTTACCCAAGGTATCCTAAGGTGCGTGAATGAAAGTAATTTCATATCTTACCAACTTTACTCAAGGTATCCTAAGGTGCGTGAATGAAAGTAATTTCATATCTTACCAACTTTACTCAAGGTATCCTAAGGTGCGTGAATGAAAGTAATTTCATATCTTACCAACTTTACTCAAGGTATCCTAAGGTGCGTGAATGAAAGTAATTTCATATCTTACCAACTTTACTCAAGGTATCCTAAGGTGCGTGAATGAAAGTAATTTCATATCTTACCAACTTTACTCAAGGTATCCTAAGGTGCGTGAATGAAAGTAATTTCATATCTTACCAACTTTACTCAAGGTATCCTAAGGTGCGTGAATGAAAGTAATTTCATATCTTACCAACTTTACTCAAGGTATCCTAAGGTGCGTGAATGAAAGTAATTTCATATCTTACCAACTTTACTCAAGGTATCCTAAGGTGCGTGAATGAAAGTAATTTCATATCTTACCAACTTTACTCAAGGTATCCTAAGGTGCGTGAATGAAAGTAATTTCATATCTTACCAACTTTACTCAAGGTATCCTAAGGTGCGTGAATGAAAGTAATTTCATATCTTACCAACTTTACTCAAGGTATCCTAAGGTGCGTGAATGAAAGTAATTTCATATCTTACCAACTTTACTCAAGGTATCCTAAGGTGCGTGAATGAAAGTAATTTCATATCTTACCAACTTTACTCAAGGTATCCTAAGGTGCGTGAATGAAAGTAATTTCATATCTTACCAACTTTACTCAAGGTATCCTAAGGTGCGTGAATGAAAGTAATTTCATATCTTACCAACTTTACTCAAGGTATCCTAAGGTGCGTGAATGAAAGTAATTTCATATCTTACCAACTTTACTCAAGGTATCCTAAGGTGCGTGAATGAAAGTAATTTCATATCTTACCAACTTTACTCAAGGTATCCTAAGGTGCGTGAATAAAAGTAATTTCATATCTTACCAACTTTACTCAAGGTATCCTAAGGTGCGTGAATGAAAGTAATTTCATATCTTACCAACTTTACTCAAGGTATCCTAAGGTGCGTGAATGAAAGTAATTTCATATCTTACCAACTTTACTCAAGGTATCCTAAGGTGCGTGAATGAAAGTAATTTCATATCTTACCAACTTTACTCAAGGTATCCTAAGGTGCGTGAATGAAAGTAATTTCATATCTTACCAACTTTACTCAAGGTATCCTAAGGTGCGTGAATGAAAGTAATTTCATATCTTACCAACTTTACTCAAGGTATCCTAAGGTGCGTGAATGAAAGTAATTTCATATCTTACCAACTTTACTCAAGGTATCCTAAGGTGCGTGAATGAAAGTAATTTCATATCTTACCAACTTTACTCAAGGTATCCTAAGGTGCGTGAATGAAAGTAATTTCATATCTTACCAACTTTACTCAAGGTTGATATTTTTACTATATTTAAATTACCGAACGTGTCATTTAAAATCATCTTTTTCTTTTTTTCTTTTTTTAAAATTATTATTCTCATCTTTATATTTGAATCGCATAAAGGTGAATATTCCAATACGTATAAATGTTATTCCTTTGTCATTTATACATTGTCTGTATTACAGTACAGAAAATGTCTACGTTTTATTAATTTATATATGTCGATTTTTCCACGATACATTATATAGATCTTTATATGTTATAGGCTCACTGAGAACATGATTAATTAAGGAAATGGACCATCTGCCCACAATGAACTAATAAACCGTCAGCTGCTAAAGAATTGACCCAAGTTAGGGTTCAAGAACAGCCGACAACACAGAGTTCAGTTGACAGTCTGAGATACAAAAGACTTCTTGTAAGTCCGATACTCAGGATTGTCGTGATAGAAAGCTGGTCAGGAGATAGAAGGGCTTAGCTATTTATCCTTTATTTATTATATGTTTAACTATTTAATGATGTATCCATTTACTTATGTTAATTAATTTAGTTATCTATTTACCTATCTATTTATTGATTAACTTTCATACTCATTTACCTATTTATTTATTCTTATCCACTTTATTTATTCATTCATCTATCTCTATATATTTGTATTCAATATAAAATTCACGGAGTCATGCACACAATGGTTACAGACCAAATCGCATGCAAACATCCTAAAATAAAGATCTAAAATGCAGAACTAGCTGAAATCCTGGCCTCGGGGGTTTCTAGACCTCGCCCCAAAATTATGATTTAGCCTACCATCTCCATTTCGGAGGTAGGAGGTTGGGGGTTAGTTTTATCTCTTACAATAACTTGTGAGTAAACTTTAAGTGACAATTTTAATTCTAATCCCAAATGACGGTGTGTTTGTGTTATCCTAGAATATGGACAATATCCATGAGGCCAAGTCACGGCAGGAACACTTTTTTTATTTCATTGTTTCCTTTATTACCGCAGAGATGAACTCACATAATTATGTAGTTCAGAATGAACAGATTTGAACTCGCTGAATTAAAATAAAACTTTTTATAAGTCTGAACAATGAACACAAACTCATTATTTTCTCTGTTTGGCTTTGTAATGAGACTCTGCCCCTCTAACAACATTCGTTTTGTTTTCATTCTCCAGCAGATCACTGATCAATCAGAGAACCAAGAACAGGATTGGCGGTGCTGCTGTTGTAAATTGTCCAGCCAGTGACACAACCAGAGTGATTGTCTACGCCTTCTCTGAGTTCTCTCCCAGCCTCCTAAAGGGAAATTAAACGCCAATTTGGGGATGAGTAGATGAGTTATTTCCTCCTTCCACGACAACTCACGGCACATCATACTGTTCTACCTCACAAGTTTACCTCCAGGCAAATCGCCCCGTCACACATTGATCTACGCAAGATTCCTTCGCTCTTAAACCGGTTTGATTTTATTGTGAGTATAATACCGCAGAATGAAAGAATAAAAGTTGAACAAAAATACAGTCAGTTCTGGTGTCCAGCATCCAACTCCCGAGAATGATCTTTTTCTGTCAATGGCCTGCTACTTGATGACCCTGACACCGACAGTGCTTTCATCCACCCGGAGGTCTGACTGAGGAGAATATCCAGGAAAAGACACAAAGACTATGGAAAGCCAGTGAAGTGCTATGGCAATTTTAGTACGGTGTCACAGCTCAGTTTGCGACTGCTGAAAACTGAATTGAGGATGTTAACTATGTCATGACACAATTAAATGTTTACACATAATAGATCTATGATAAATAAATGTTTGATAATAAAGAAGACAAGTCAAGATTACAATGGTCATGTGACTTCAGTTTAATATTTCACTGAAACTTCAAAGTACTTTGGGAAATGAACATACATCTACATAAATCTACTAATATACATTTCAGATCCATCTTTATACCCCAGCTGTGACAAGAAGAAGCAGAAATAAATCTTGGTTACTCTAACAAATTTTGCCACTCGGAAATGACAACATTGTCATTAAGAAACTCATCAGAGCATTAAAAAAAAAACCTATTAAATTTCAACATTTTTTTTTCTGCCCATCATTTTTCTGTACACATGCATGTTGTATTTGTACACTCCAGTTCGATGATTTCACAGAGCAAAGCAAGATTGCTGGTGACAGGTCATTTTGTCACCGGCGTTGGTCTGAACAATAAAAGATCCACAAAAAGAGGAAGAATCCAGTCTACCACAGTAACCAATACCAGATTGGCTTGCCATGTTCTCACATCACATTTTACATGGGTTATCTCCTATTTACAAGACTAAGCCTTGTTATTCATTTCATGAAAATTAATATTGCCCAGCACACATAAAAACAATTTTCTTTCGTCTATGAGAACAAATAAAATAATGGAAGGCAAACCTTGATGAACGTTTTTGCAAAAGACAATAGGGTTGGACTTTTATTTTCATTGTTTAACCCTTTGTGTTTGAAAAAAACCAACAACAACATTTGTTCCTATGAAAATTATTCGAAATCAGCTATAATGTTAATTCATCTTTCAGTTGGACCATCATATTATTACAAAATTCTCCCATGTACATCAGAAGTCTCTCTCCTTTATCAGACCTACCAACTGTCCCCTACTTTACAGAACTGAAATGTATTTAGGATGTCCTGGAGGACATTAGAAATTGTTTACAAACAAGATCTAAATTGAGGCCAGGTTTGAGAACAAAGGCCACTCCAGTAGAATGGAAGACTTGTTATTGTCAGCTATGCAATTGTATTAGTACATAATTATAGAATACATTCGGCGATCTGTGAAGTGAAATACAATGCTTCATTATGTATGTTCTCCCGTCCGTTGGAATCATACATAACTGACAGTTTCAGTTGGCCATGAGAATGCATAAAGCACCACTGGTGCGTCCCTTGCTGAAGTGGTGAAATTAATAAGCGTAACATATTTGCAAATATGCATGTATAAACAATATGAGAATGATAGGGCAAATGACAAATAAACAAAGGTAATGGTTTTAAAGCACTTAAGTGGGGACAGTTTCCCAGATTAGGGTTAGGGTAATGTTGTCCAGGTTAATGTCTGTAAAGAGTCAAACTGCGATGTGTATGCTTCGGTACTGTCCCTACTCAAGTAATTTTAAAAAAATCTAGAAGAACAAAAAACTTACAAAGAAAAAATCCCAAACAGCCAAAAATTGCAAAAGATGAGAAAAAAAATGAAAAAGGCATGTCAGAATTGTGATGATCAATTTCTATGTATAACAGAGGATGGAAGTTTATGACAACAATAAAACATACATTACACGGTATAAAAAAAACACCAAAAAACAGTCAATACATCTTACATGCAAGGATTGTTTTAAAACTGTGTCCCGAGTTGGACAAATCATACTAAAGAATAATCATGAACTTCAGTCGAACACAATGGTCATAACTGTACAAAATTATAACAGGATTTGCTGTAAAATAATTGTCATAATAATTATTTGTCTTTGTCATAAGGGACCAAACCCATTTCAGTCTTGGCACGGCATTGCTCAATAACTTTTAGTTCCTTCCCTTTATCTGACACAGACCTTTCTCTGACGTCACAAGTATGCACAAATCAGAGTAACTGTTACTGGTGGGAACTAAACACGGCAGGTCGTCCCCAAGGAAACTGGAACACACACTATCCTTGGTTTAGAGGGAACACTTTGAGCATGCCAGTTATTTTGTTTTGTCCTATTGGCAGCAAAAATCCCATCAGAAAATGTATAGTTTACACCAGTTTTAGCTTAGTGTATTTTCAATACCGGTACATTACGTGGCTCTGACTGTACTGTGTTTCTGATGACGAAATCACCAACAACCTTTAATAATTCTACATCTAGTGTTAAATATTAGACCAGCTGTGGCGAGGCTGATGTTCGGGGTGTGGATGTGCTAGTTGTGATGATTCCCGACCTTACGGCCGTCATAGGAATATAAGCGATGATGATGTTGACGATAAAATTGATAGAGACGAAGTGATAATGCTGATGTACACGACCGTAGTGTTGATGTTTAAATGGTGGTAGCAGTAGGTTTGCGCATGGTGGTATTAGAAGTGGGAGGCGTATTTATAACGGTTTTAACCTGTACACCATGCCAACAATACGTACCATGTCTCCATGACGTCATATAAACAGTTCTACTGAGATTTATGTACAAGAATTGTTCATCTTCTCACATTAAGAGCCGGGGCAAAAAAAAAAGGTAAGTAGCAAAACACTGACGGGGATAATCTTGCAAGGATCTTCATCTTTATTATGTACTAGCTGGACTGACCGACATTGCTCGGCACAAATCTGTTACTGGGTT
The DNA here is from genome assembly GCA_963931925.1 of Onchidella celtica. Classification (NCBI taxonomy): domain Eukaryota; kingdom Metazoa; phylum Mollusca; class Gastropoda; order Systellommatophora; family Onchidiidae; genus Onchidella; species Onchidella celtica. Next base: position 56,106,951 of record OZ007572.1, on the reverse strand, counting down.
AGAATTTTATATTTACTTCAGATCTTTCAAACCCTGCCCATTTCCATGGACGCGTGTGGGAATTTTAAAAACTGCAGTAAAGTATTGTCGTCTTTTTTGGACCTATAATGATAAGGCGAGAGCTAGAACATTTGGTAACAACAGGGAACTGAACATGGAAGAAGAAGCCGGGGACAACAACCCATAAAGATGCAGCACGACCTAAAGGCCTGACTGGGAATGCACATCACCAACGACGTCATCAGGGCTACGGAAAATCGCGAGAGATGGAGGGTCATGATCGCCAACGCCTACCGGAAGGGCACATAGTGAATGAAAAGTACTGTCCCAATCCCTTCCAGCTCTGGAGTCTGCCCACTTTTCTGTAATTCTTAGACACGGTGTACGCACAAGGCAGTTTGTTTAGTGACCATGCAGAACTGAATGTCATGCAGCAAAAATACCAACAGAAAAAAAGTAGGAATGTTAGATAGAAACGCGGCGTGGACAAGATAGGGTTCAGGTATGAAAATTGTCCCTGCTGAACATTGTACAAATATGTACCCACAGTATTATTGGTCCATCGCAGACGACATTATTTCTAAGGAATTTAGGGGGAACTTGCAGATATTCAGATTTTGTGGTAATCTCGAAGTCCTCGGCGTACGTTTTGCAACTCGCCTTTAATTAATTATAATAATACACACAGATTACGGTGATCGTCCTTGTGGAAAAATGTTGCAGTGGTGATGACAACTGTGGTGGTAGAAGATGTGTTGTGATTGCTGTGGTAGCCTCAGTAGTATTGATGCAATGTTTATGGTATTGGGAGTGGTTTTGGTGAGTCTGTTCGTGATAGTGGTGGTGGTGGTGGTAGTGGTAGTAGTACTTGTTCTTGTTGCAGTAGTGTTAGTAGTAGTAGTAGTCGTAGAGTTGTGACTTGTTGGTGGAGGTGTGAGTAGTGACAGGAGTAATTGTAACCTAATGATTTTCTCCATGAAATAAGCGGCATTTTCATTGTTGCAATAAAATTCAATGTACATTTTAAAACATACTACAACATAATTATGTCAAATAGAGTGATCAAAAGTTTACTACTGTTTGATATAATACAAGACACAGATTCCACAGCGCCTGGGCATTAAAAGTCCATGGAAGCTCCGCTTTGGCTTGTCTGAACCTGTACCATTTTACTGTGTACATGGGCCCATGCTGCGGTACCCAGCTTCCCCATGATATAGACAGGTGCACCACTGGAGCCTTGACAGGTGCAGTTTGTGTACTGGTAGCTAGCCACGTCGTGCCTGGTGACAGTTGTTCTCCTTGTCACCTCACCAAGGCTGATTTGTTTCTGGAGTCCGTGAGGATGGGATACAACAATTGCAAGTGGGTGAGAAGAATTATAAAATTGGTCGGGTGCTTCTCTGTGGTTCGACTCATCGAAAAAACATTCAAGGCATTTGACTATTGACTTCACATCGGAACTGAGCAGTTTGTATCTTTCCAGCATAGACTGCTCCCCCTCCTCTTTAAGCCGGGCATGAAAGTTATCTTTTAGGTTTTGGAGCGGACCATTTGAACAAATAGCATCTTCATATATACCTGATACCTCTTCAAGCATCCCTTCACACATATTTCCACCTTTTGCTTTGTCAAGGAGACAGTTCCCGTACAAGGACAATGCACCCTTACTAGGTGTGATGTTATATTTCCGACTATAGTCCTTCCACATCTGTTTAGCATCACCATTCATGATCTCTTCCAAACTACCCCTCCACAGTTTGAACATGTGGAGAATCTCGCGGAATTTGTCAGAAATATTAGAAACTTTCACAGACAGTTCCATCTCTTCCTCAGCTTCAGCTTGGACTAACCCGAAGTCATGCTTTATCTGTTGACAAAATGTGTTGTAAATCTCATTTGCCTCGTACAATTTTCGAGCCAATTGCAAGTCGTGAGTCACGAAAGTAACAATACTTAAATCTTCTTCAACCTTACTGTCTACTTTCACTGCTGTACTGATTTTGGCACATGATACTCGCGGTGTCTGATCAGAGTCGTACTCAAAATAACAGGTCGACTTTTTACCCTCCGTTGAATCGAAAATAACATGAGCAGCCGTGAAAATTTCAATTTCTGCAAACTGCGTTTTGGGTTGCCCTGAATTTGTACATTTATCACAGGGGCAGAGTTTATTCCCGTTGAAGGGGAAAAAGCTTACACTATTAATATGTCCACTGCCACATCTTCTGACATCCTTGTACTTCGGGCCAGAGAATGGATACTTTCTTTTTTTTGTCCCTGGCACAATCTCAGGCCTTTTTTCACTGCTTCCACCGACAATCAGAAGAACGGTTAAAGTTATCAAAGCCTTCACGCATGCCAACATTTTGTCAGTCCTGTATTGTTCAGGAAGGTGTTCCAGACAGAACTGAGAAGCAGGTATGTACTCGCTGTGTCTGGAACCTTTACGACATCGCTCAACGAAATCTTCCAGGCCAGCCTCTTCATCACCTTCAAGCATCACCATCATTTCGTGACAATCTGAAAGAGAAAAACATAGGCGATAACTGTCTTTCTCTCAATATCATCTTCAACAACACCACAATCATTACCACCACCACCACCACCACCACCACCACCACCACATTCATCGCCTCCATCTTCAGAAATATCACCAGTGTCAGCCCCATCACTTCCATCATGGTATCATAAATAACATAAACAATACCAGTAGCATCATCATCTTAACAAAAAGCAGCAACATTAAATCTTCAACATCAATTCCACTGGCATCATCTTCGTTATTATCGCTATCATTTTCATCTTCATCATAATTTCTGCACCGTAATTCTTCATGAGGCTGACAGCTGGTGGAGGAAGGAATAAGAAGAGGTAATGGGATAGAGAGATGGAGAGATAGGAGAAGTGGGAGGAAACAGAATGAGTGGGGATGGGAGAAAAAGAGAGGTGATGAAAAGTAAGAATTTTAGAAGGAGACGAGAGAGAACGAGAGAGAGAGAGAGAGAGAGAGAGAGAGAGAGAGAGAGAGAGAGAGAGAGAGAGAGAGAGAGAGAAGAAAGACAAACAAACAGACAGGCAGAGAGAGAGAGAGAGAGAGGTGCGGAGGAATGGGGGAAGGGAGAAAAAGAAAAATCACGAAAAGTCGGAGAATAGGAAAGAACAGTAGGATAGACAGATGGAAATAAAACTACTGCAAACGAAAGACAACGATAAGAGGTAATTCTCTCCCACCCCCCTCGGGATGGACATACACACAGACTTAAACACACACAGCCAGAGAAGGGACAAACAGACAGCCAGATTTTCCTCTCTTAATCCATGGATGTCACGTCACTCTACTCACCCTCCTCCTCCTTGTCTGCCAGCAATTCCCCCATCTGTTTTCTGACTGCTGGATTCTGTGGCTCCAATCTCTCAGCCTCTAAGTAATCTCTGAGTGCCAGATCATAGTCTTTGTTGTTGTAATAGGCCTGAGACACAAACAGACAACAATGTTAAAGACATTTCGGTCCTGACTTGTCATCTCTTCAGTATCAACTTTAGCACTGAAGGGAGCTAAAGCACAACTAATTCTGTTTACTGTTTCTAAAAAACTGGATTTTTTGTTTTGTTTAAAATTTCCACATATTTTATTTTTTGTTTTGTTTAACCCGAGGGAAGGTCCTACACCCCGAGGGAAGGTCCTACACCCCGAGGGAAGGTCCCACACCCCGAGGGAAGGTCCCACACCCCGAGGGAAGGTCCTACACCCTGAGGGAAGGTCCGACACCCTGAGGGAAGGTCCTACACCCCGAGGGAAGGTCCTACACTCCGAGGGAAGGTTCTACACCCCGAGGGAAGGTCCTACACCCCGAGGGAAAGTCCTACACCCCAAGGGAAGGTTCTACACCCCGAGGGAAGGTCCTACACCCTAAGGGAAAGTCCTACACCCTACGAGAAGGCCCTACTCCCTAAGGGAAGGTCCTACACCAGAAGGAAGGTCCTACATGCTGGGGGAAATCCCTACACCCCAAGGGATAGTCCTACACCCCAAGGGATGGGCCTACACCCCGAAGGTAGGTCCTGCATCCTGATAGAAGGTCCTGCACCCCGAGTGAAGGTCATACACCTCGAAGACGGGTCCTACACCCTGAGGGAAGGTCCTACACCCTGAGGAAAGGTCCTACACCCCGAGGGCAGGTCCTAGTAGTCATGGAAAGTTTACGTGTTTTGGGTTGCTTTCAAAATAATTGTTTGTTTTGTTTTCCTGTTCTAGGTTACCTACGTCAACCTTTGCAAAGTTCAACTGCTGTTTCATTCTTTTGTTTCACAGTGACCCAATAGGACGCTGTCACTCTCCCATTTTCTCCCTCTCTCTCCATCTCTCATCCCTCTCTCTTTGTCTGTCTGTCTGCCTCTCTCTCTCATTCTCTCTATCTGTCTGTCTCTCTCTCTATTTCTCTCTCACCCCCCAAATTCTGTCTGTCTGTCTGTCTCTCTCTCTCTCTCTGTGTTTCTGTGCCTCTCCCTCTGTGTCTCTGTCTCTTGTCTCTCTCTCTCTGACACTCTGTCTGTCTTTCTCTCTCTGTGTCTTTATCTCCGTCTCTCCCTACCCATCTGTTTCTTGTTTCTATGACTCTTTCACTGTCTTTGGTTCTCGCATTCCCCCTTCTCTTTCTCACCCCTCTCATTCAACAACCCCCCCCCCCCCCAATATCTCCTCGCCTCCTGTGTGTGTGTGTGATTGTTTGCATGTGTGTATGCGGGACGGGGGGGGCGGGGGTGTTAGTTCATATTTACATGTCCTACACACCTGTCCTCTTCTGAAGTAAGCTTTAACATTCTCCTTGTCCATCTGTAAGGCCAGACTGCAGTGCTCTGTGACTTTGGCATTGTCTCCCAGCTTTAATTCACAGGCTGCTAAATTCAGGTGTGTCGTCAGTACTAAGTTATCTCTTTTCTCTTTCTCCTCATTGGTTAACGATGTTTGACTGGTCAACTGGTCCAGGACTTGATTGTAACTTCTCCGGGCATCTTCAAACTTTCCTGACTGAAACATTGTTAACATAGATAGATAGATAGATAGATAGATAGACAGACAGACAGACAGACAGACAGACAGACAGACAGACAGACAGACAGACAGACAGACAGACAGATCTACCACCCATAAAAGCATTATAGATAGATAGATAGATAGACAGATAGATAGATAGATAGATAGATAGATAAATAAACGGATAGACGGATAGATAGATAGATGGATAGATAGACAGATAGACAGACAGACAGACAGTCAGACAGACAGACAGATAGATCTACCATCCACAAAAGCATTACCTTATAAAAATCATTGCCCGTTTGTTTTATCTTTTCCGCTTCCCGAAGCTTCTCGAATCCGTCATCCATCATTGGCCAGAGTTTACTGGTGACGATTTTTTATCAGCAAATTTCGGGTGGATGTTCTGTGAACAAAGATTTTGTTTTGTTTGTTTTAGTCACATTCACAAGATCAGTGCATAATTATGTCGCCCGTACCGAGACAGAATCTATTAGGTTCAGAAGATCAATGCACTTTGTCACCAGTAGCCTACTGAGACAGAATCTATCAGTTTCACAAAATCAATGCACATGTCACCTGCAGCCTACTGAGACAGAATCTATCAGTTTCACAAAATCAATGCACATGTCACCTGTATCGAGACAGACTTTGTCAGTTTCAGGAGATCAATGCTAATGTCACCTACACCGTTACGCCAGAGACAGCTACACTGTCTTTTCATCTTCCATTGTTTTTCCCTTTTCACACAATTATTTGTTGGTATTGAGTTTTAAGTTTGATTTTGTTCAAATTTTGCACAATCCTTATTGTTTCAGTAACTTAGCCTTAGGAAGACAATGAGACTATAAGAAAGGATACGTGCTGTTCCTACCAGCCCGCCCCCCACTCCTCCGGTACAAGACAAATACCGTCTGTTGCTCTAGAATTCTTGTGAAAGTATCTATAATAAGAATCTTGTTGTGCCAAGAGGCAAATAGTTTTCTCTATGTCCATAGAGGCCATGCCCTAGCCTATAAATCGACAATAGTTTAGGTTTCATGAGATTTGCATTGCAAAACAACCACTGAGTAGCAATGTGCAGCAACAGAGAAATCTGTTTCCAGCTTAGTCGAAACGAAGCTCTCCTACATAGTGAAAATAAAAAATACAACCATATGCCATGCCCGTGGCTGTACCACAACAATGGTGTTAATATTACAGTACAGCTTATGGCCATAACCGTGGTGGCCACAGCAGAGAAACTGAAGATGTCTGGTGCGGAACAGAAACATCAGTCCTGTCTTGGGTGAGAGAGGCAACACTCTAAGAAATCAGAGTAACTCATAAAAACTATCAAATCACATAAATGATAAGCGTCCAAACAATGCTAGTGTAACATACCTCTGGCGGCTCGAACACTACAGTCACAACATTTCTATGCCAGACGGTCAAGATAGAAAACAACAACAAAACTTGAAATGTATTTTTACGGTTCAATTTCTGTCTTGGCTTGTCTAAGGGCGATTATTGCAAGAATTATCCTCAGGTAAAAAATGTTAATGCTAGCTGGCTAGATATTGAAGACTAGATATTGTTGATTGATTGATTCTAAACAGACACACAGACAAATAGACAGAAAGACAGACAGACAGATAGATAGATTGATAGATAGATAGATAGACAGACAGACAGACACAGATAGATAGATAGATAGATAGATAGACAGACAGACAGACAGACAGACAGACAGACAGACAGACAGACAGACAGACAGACAGACAGACAGACAGACAGACAGACAGACAGATAGATAGATAGATAGATAGATAGATAGATAGATAGACAGATAGATAGATAGATAGATAGACAGACAGATAGATAGATAGAACGATAGATAGATAGATAGATAGATAGATAGATAGATAGATAGATAGATAGATAGATAGATAGATAGATAGGTAGATAGATAGATAGATGTCACTATGCCATAGGTTATCTTTCAGCATAACGATATCAGTTTCCAAGTGAGACACAAAATAAGGCAGATTTCCTCCTGCAGTCTCTGTCGTAAATATTTCTAGAGCTTCAGTGTTGAAGTCTGTTCAATGGTTTGTATGGACGCCGTGTTGCGTGGCTTCAGATAACAAAACACGACAGCGCTGCTGTATATATCACTTCCTGGTTACCAGGCACATATGTATACCGTCACTGGCATACACATGTATTATGGCAGGCTAAGGCCAAAAGACAGCTGACGGTTCATTGCAATCCTCAGCATGATGGCTATCAGATAATATTATAGACAAAGAAATGCGCAGGAGAATGTAATAATGCCATAGAATGGTAATACCGTACTTGTTACCAAATAGCTTTTGCCAGTGCACTGTGGTCTAATGACAAAAAGGAATAGAGAAAATACCGAGTTGTGTTCGCTGTTCGGCCACGGCTTAAAAATTACATACCAAGGTCCCCTAACGTCAACACCAAAGGAAAAGAAAACACACAGACTTAGCTTACGCCATTCGCATTGTGCAGTGACGATATATAAATATATACACACGTATGGAGTTCTTCGGTACAGCTATTTATAGATAGCTAGAAGCAAGCCCACCTTTAGGCCAACCCATACATAACACAATTCATATAAAAGAGAAAGTACTGAATTCTTAAAATTTCTTTTTGTCGTAAAACTGTAAAATTAAAAATGTTAAAGTTATGGCAGGCAGTTTGATTTTGTTAGATTTGTTGAAACTATTTCAAATGCGTGTAATAGAATACGAACCTTTGGCAGCAGTTTAAGAACAACACACAAGTGAAGACATATTGATGTCGACGACACGGCAATAACACGGAACTGACAACGTCAGTCACACGGCAGGCTTGTCAAGTCAGCCCGCAAAGCTTACAATGTTCAGTGTATGGAGATCTATGCCGCCCGTATTCATACACGCTTCTCTAAACAAAAATAGTGCGCTAACTTGATCTTTACCGTATGTCACGATTTTCCTTGCCATCCGTATGTCGTGGTAACTTTTTGTTACCATACTGTTTCATACAGGGTAAAAAGACGGCTATGCCTGACTGTACGACATGGGAACAATATTATTGCTATCACACTGAGATAAATGCAGAATAACACGATTTCAGTCGGCCCATCAGTCTGGTCATACCTGTTATCAGATGCAGCATTCATCATAGATTTCGGGGGGGAGGGGGGCACATTATGCCAGAAGAGCGCTTCTAAAGGACATTTTTGCCATAAAGACATTGACAGTAGGTTCTAAAAACAACGGTAAATGCAAACAACGGTAAGTGCAAACAACGGTAAGTGCAAACAACGGTAAATGCAAACCACGGTAAATGCAAACAACGGTAAATGCAAACAACGGTAAATGCAAACAACGGTAAATGCAAACAACGGTAAATGCAAACAACGGTAAATTATTTACATTTAAAAAAAAAAAATGGACTTGCAAATCCCCCTTACCTTTGCTATTTCCCCCCCAAAGAGCGAAAACTCTACATCAGTTCTGTGACAAATCCGATGAAGACAAATCTGCTCCTATTGAAGAATTAGAAAAGCATCAAGAACTGAATCTGATTATTGATGAAGTTGGGAAAAAGGTGCCAATACTGTTATTTCGTATTGTAGCGTCCCACTTGTTGAACGATCGATATTTTCTCACCCCTCCGCTTGGTGAGTCTCACTCGGCGACCTTCCTCCCCCCTCTCGCCAGCAAGGCCGGTATTTCTCTTTGATGTGGCTTGTTTGTTTCACTGTAGAAAATCTAGAAGGTCTGGAAGGAACTGCAGTATCCGAGATTACGCTAGGTCGACCTTGAGTGATGTAATTCTGTGACGTGTCTGTGTACGATTGGGTGGCTTGTATGTGTCCCGAACGATCTAGGTCTGTCTCGTGCTGATGGGGCGGTTAAGCCGCTTCCTGAACGTTCCTGGACAGAATATATATAAGGAGGGCCAGGCGAGTAGGAGTGGTGCAAATCGTGGGTGAAAATCGTAAGGTGCAAATCGTAGGGTGAAAATCGTAAGGTGCAAATCGTAGGTGTGAAAATCCAGTGGTAGTTAGAAGTGTGTCTTCCCGGCTAGCTAGGTGTAAGTAACTTGTGGATATCAGCTCTTGTTTACAGTTATTAAACGTTAGTATTAATTGTTCATCGGATCCTGTTATTTATTTCTACAACAGTTCGAGACAGTTTCGTTTTTTAAGGGATGATGTGTTTCCTTATACTGGCGTTGTCTCATCAACCATCACAGCCGGACACGGCCGGATACGGCTCAGCTTCCTAAAAAAATGGCCACACCTTGAGTGAAGGTCTTACGCCTCCCAGGGGCGCATACGTATAAGCCCTACGTACCAATCCCTAACACTGTCCTTATCTTCAACCCTAAATCTTATGGAACAAGTTACCCTGATCCCCACCCTTTCAACTAAAAAAAAAAAAAAGGAGGAAAACAAAAAGAAAATTTGAAAGAATAATTAATTAAAGCTGTTGTTAGGAGCTCTTTAGCTCTGGGGTCACAAAAGGCTTTGAAATACCCACCCATAGGCCTAGAGCAAAAAACGTGGAGGGCGTGTAGGTATTTGTAATAACATTCAAGTTCAGTCCGGATGCTACTTGCTAGCTTGGGTCTCATCAAACGGAAGTCTAAAAAAGACAAAAATGGACTGCCTTCAAGACACTAGGGATATTGTGGATGATTCCTCCACAATGAACTTGTCTCAGATCTGGAGAAATGAGAAGAGACCCACTAAAGTCCCAATTACTTATGACTGGACATCAATTTTGGGTACGGTAGGTTAATTGTTTGTTGCTTTTTTTTCAAAATAAAGCAAATAGCAAATTAAATCATTCCACCGTTTTACTTTTTCAAAGTATGCCACCATCATGCTAGCATGCTGTAAAATGACATACAACAGGTAACACAGAAAATTTCAAAATCCAACTCCTTCTCCCAGCAACAATGCCCTCTAACATTCCAAGTGAAGGCTTCACTTGAAAAGACAATGGTATGTTTACAATGTTCAAGAAATACAAGACTTTAAACATAACTGAAGAAAAAAAAACAAAACAGTAAAATAATAAGTCATCTAGTAATTAATAAATTTATTCCGCGACACCCAAATTTCCTCACAACAAAAAGTATATCCATTTTTAATCTTTTTTTAAAATCGCATTTATTGAGCCTTATTAAATTATTAATACAACTGGATAATTTATAACCTATTATGATCGCTGAATATGCAGGCTGCAGTCTAAATGAAACTGATCGAACATATCATTCTACAACTTGATTATTTTCCTCTTGTCACAAGCATACATTACTTTAATACTCTATAATATTATTATCTCCATTGCATTAAAACCAGCATGTTTCCGTTTCTCCAGCATGACATTCTGGAACTTGATTCCTTCAGATTTGTCGGTCACTACAAGACGCATTTACTATACAAGTATACAAGTGTGAGTCTTGTGAACAATGATCTTTTAGTTCAGACCCAAAAATTCGTGGTGTCTTTGTTGATATACAGAATCTATACAATTTCTATTTAGCTGTATGGTACTTTTTTCCATGTCAGAAGTTTCTAATAGGTGTAGGCGCTGTACTATAATATAGAGTCTTTGCTGGTTTAGTTCACTTGACTTCACGGAACGTTTGCTCTACCAAAGTTTGAATTATAGTTCGCCTTTTATTGGCAGTTCCAAGGCCATCCTAATTATGTTTCCTTCCCCTGAGAGTTTTAATTCTTGTTTTTGATATTACAGTCAATCTTTGCTGGTGCGCATGCTCAGTCTTGGTGTCAAAAAAAAAAAAAATTCAAGAGGGCACGCCCAGACGTGGTGCAGTGGAGGGAGGGGGAGGAGGGGGCTGGGGGAATGCATTACAATTTTTGGTGACGTAAGAGAAACAAATCATTACATTGATCTGCTGCTTCATTCAGTCAAGATAGGCTATTGGACGACCATAAATACACGTAGCTATTATTATGTTCACCCCCCCCCGCCCCACCTCTGACACCCCACTGCACAAAATGGCAAGAGGCAGATGGCGTCAGTACATTAGGTATACACACCTATTTCTCACGACGAAACTTATGGGAAATTTGGGACTCCCCTCAAATCCAAGTCTTGTTGCACACTGGTCGTCAACTGTTCGTTCAGTGGAATTGAATTTTTTTTCACTCCTGTCTGTAAGTTGTTGACTTGTAACGAAAACTTTAATAAATTGTAAGCCTGTCGCTCAACTCTGGGAAAGAGAAAAAGCTCACAGGTCAAATGTCAGCATGTGAAGATTTATCATACGTGATGACGTGCGTGGGCATTACTCAAAATATTCCTTTTACATTAGGTCCATTCCTGTTAGAACTAGCCGAGGTGACACGTTGGTCTAGAGACAAGGTGATCGCCTCTCATGATGAAGGTACCGGGTTCGATCCCCGGTCGGTGCAGGCATCCTATGGTAGTTGGATCGAGCACCTAGTCTTTTCGGATAAGGACGAAAAACTCGGAGGGCCCGTGAGCACGTTGCATAGGTTAAAGATACCTTGGCAGTTGAAAGTCGAAAAGAACAGAGCGAACAAGGCCGCTGCCCCAAGCAAATTCATAAAAACTAATCTCGTCCACAAAAACACACAGAAACGAGAAGAAGAAAAACAAAAACAAGAAAAGTGAAGTGACAAGAGCAGCGAAACAATAAAGATCTAAAATGCAGAACCAGCTGAAGTCCTGGCGTCGGGGGTTTCTAGACCCCCCCCCCCCCCCCACCCCAAAAAAAAATTTATAATTTAACCTACCATCTCTATTTCGGGGAAGGTTGAGGGGGGGGGGGAGGGGGGTTAGTTTTATCTCTTACAACAACTTGTGAGTAAACTTTAAGTGACAATTTTAATTCTGATCCCAAATGATCCTAGAATATGGACAATATCCATGAGGCCAAGTCACGGCAGGAACACTCTTTTATTCCAATGTTTTCTTTATTATCGCAGAGATGAACTCACATAATTATGTAGTTCAGAATGAACAGATTTGAACTCGCTGAATTAAAATAAAACTTTTTATAAGTCTGAACAATGAACACAAACTCATTATTTTCTCTGTTTGGCTTTGTAATGAGACTCTGCCCCTCTAACAACATTCGTTTTGTTTTCATTCTCCAGCAGATCACTGATCAATCAGAGAACCAAGAACAGGATTGGCGGTGCTGCTGTTGTAAATTGTCCAGCCAGTGACACAACCAGAGTGATTGTCTACGCCTTCTCTGAGTTCTCTCCCAGCGTCCTAAAGGGAAATTAAACACCAATTTGGGGATGAGTAGATGAGTTATTTCCTCCTTCCACGACAACTCACGGCACATCATAATGTTCTACCACACAAGTTTACCTCCAGGCAAATCGCCACGTCACACATTGATCTACTCAAGATTCCTTCTCTTTAAAACCGGTTTGATTTTATTATGAGAATAAAACCGCAGAATGAAAGAATAAAGGTTGAACAAAAATACAGTCAGTTCTGGAGTCCAGCATCCAACTGCCGAGAATGATCTTTTTCTGTCAATGGCCTGCTACTTGATGACCCTGACCCCCACAGTGCTTTCATCCACCCGGAGGTCTGACTGTGGAGAATATCCCGAAAAGACACAAAGACTATGGAAAGCCAGTGGAGTGCCAAGGCAATTTTAGTACGGTGTCTCATATCAGTTTGCGACTGCTGAAAACTGAATTGAGGATGTTAACTATGTCATGACACAATTAAATGTTTACACATAATAGATCTATGATAAATAAATGTTTGATAATAAAGAAGACAAATCAAGATTACAATGGTCATGTGACATCAGTTTAATATTTCACTGAAACTTCAATGTGCTTTGGGAAATGAACATAAATCTACAAACATACATTTCAGATTCATCTTTATGCCCCGGCTGTGACAAGAAAAAATCTTGGTTACGCTAACAAATTTTGCAACTCCGAAATGACAACATTGCTATTAAAAAATTCATCACAGCATCAAAAAACATTAATTTCAACATTTTTTTCTTTGCCCATCATTTTTTTGTACACATGTACATTGTATTTGTACACTCCAGTTCGATGATTCCTTAGAGCACAGCAAGATTGCCGGTGACAAGTCATTTTGTCACCGGCGTTTGTCTGAACAATTAAAGGTCCACAAAAAGGAAGAATCCAGTCTACCACAGTAATCAATACAAGATTTGCTTGTCATGTTCTCACATCACATTTTACATGGGTTATCTCCTATTTACAAGACTAAGCCTTGTTATTCATTTCATGAAAATTAATATTGCCCAGCGCACATAAAAACAATTTTCTTTCATGTATGAGAACAAATAAAACAATGAAAGGCAAACCTTGATGAAAGTTTTGGCAAAAGACAATAGGGTTGGACTATTATTGTCATTGTTCAACACTTTGTTCTTTTGAAAATCATTCGAAATCAGCTATAATGTTAATGTAAATTTATCTTTCAGTTGGACCATCATATTATTACAAAAATCTCCCATGTACATCAAGAGTTTCTCTCCTTTATCAGACCTACCAACTGTCCCCTACTTTACAGAACTGAAATGTATTTAGGAAGTCCTGGAGGACATTAGAAATTGTTTACAAATAAGATCGATATTGAGGCCAGGTTTGAGAACAAAGGCCACTCCAGTAGAATGCAAGACTGTTATTGACAGCTATGCATGTTGTATTAGTACATAATTATAGAGTACATTCGGCGATCTGTGAAGTGAAATACAATTCTTCATATGTATGTTCTACCTTCCGTTGGAATCATACATAACTGACAGTTTCAGTTTGCCATGGGAATGTATAAAGCACCACTGGTGCGTCCCTTGCTGAAGTGGTGAAATTAATAACTGTAAGTTATTTTTGCAAATATGCATGTATAAACAAATGAGAATGACAGGGCACTACAAACAAACAAAGGTAATGGTTTTAAAGCACTTAAGTGGCGACAGTTTCCCCATGAGCTGTGGCTGGACATAGCCGTCCTTATAGATTAGAGTTAGGGTAATGTTGTCCAGGTTAATGTCTGTGAAGAGTTTAACTGCGAAATGTATGCTTCGGCTATGTACCCACTCAAGCAATTAAAAAAAATTTTTAGAAGAACAAGAAAATTACAAAGAAAAAATCGCAACTAGCCCAAAACTGGAATAGATGAGGAAAAAAAATGAAAAGGGCATGTCAGAATTGTGATGATCAATTTCTATGTATAATAGAGGATGGAAGTTTATGACAACAACAAAACATACAATACACAGTATAAAAAAAAACAAAAAAAACCAGTAAATACATCTTACATGCAAGGATTGTTTTAAAACTGTGTCCCGAGTTGGACAAATCATATAAAGAATAATTATGAATTCAGTAGAACATAATGGTCATAACTGTACAAAACCATAACAGGATTTGCTGTAAAATAATTGTCATAATTGTCTTTGTCATAAGGGACCGAACCCATTTTAGTCTTGGCACGGCATTGCTCAATAACTTTTAGTTCCTTCCCTTTATCTGACACAGGCCTTTCTCTGACGTCACAAGTATGCACAAATCAGAGTAACTGTTACTGGTGGGAACTAAACACAGCAGGTCGTCCTCTGGGAAACTGGAACACACACTATCCTTGGTTTAGAGGGAACACTTTGAGCATGCCAGTTATTTTGTTTTGTCCTATTGGCAGCAAAAATCCCATCAGAAAATTTATAGTTTACCAGTTTTAGCTTAGTGCATTTTCAGTACCGGTACATTACGTGGCTCTGACAATAATGTTTTTCTGATGACGAAATCACCAACAACCTTTAATAATTCTACATCTAGTGTTAAATATTAGACAAGCTGTGGCGAGGCTGATGTTCGGGGGTGTGGATGTGCTAGTTGTGATGATTCCCGACGTTACGGCCGTCATAGAAATGTAAGGGATGATGATGTTGACGATAAAATTGATAGAGACGAAGTGATAATGCCTATGTACACCGTAGTGTTGATGTTCAAATGGTGGTAGCAGTAGGTTTGCGGATGTTGGTATTAGAAGTAGGAGTCGTATTTATAACGGTTTTAGCCTAGGCACCATGCCCACAATGCGTACCGTGTATCCATTACCACATATAGTTCTATTGAGATTTATGTACAGAAGTTGTTTATCTTCTCGAGCCGCGGCCAAAAAAAAAAAAAAAAGCAAAACAAATAAAAAAAGGTAAGTAACAAAAGACTGACGGGGATAATCTTGCAAGGATCTTCATCTTTATTAAGTACTAGCTGGACTGACCTACATTGCTCGGCACAGATCTGTTACTGGGTTAGAATTTTATTATTAACTTCAGATCTTTCAAACCCTGCCCATTTCCATGGACGGGTATGGGTATTTTAAAAACTGCAGTAAAGTACTGTCACAATCACTTCCTGCACTGGAGTCTGCCCACTTCTGTAACTCTTAGACACTGTGTACGCACAAGGTAGTGCGTTTAGTGACCATGCAGAATTGAATGTCATATGCAGCAAAGATACCAACAGAAAAAAGTAGGAATGTTAGATTGAAACGCGGCGTGGACAAGATAGGGTTCAGGTATGAAAATTGTCCCTGCTGAACATTGTACAAATATGTACCCACAGTATTATTGGTCCATCGCAGACGACATTATTTCTAAGGAATTTAGGGGGAACTTGCAGATTTTTAGATTTTGTGGTAATCTCGAAGTCCTCGGCGTACGTTTTGCAACTCTCCTTTACTTAATTATAATAATACATACAGATTACGGTGATCGTCCTTGTGGAAAATGTTGCAGTGGTGATGATGACAACTGTGGTGGTAGAAGATGTGTTGTGATTGCTGTGGTAGCCTCAGTAGTATTGATGCAATGTTTATGGTATTGGGAGTGGTTTTGGTGAGTCTGTTCGTGATAGTGGTGGTGGTGGTGGTAGTGGTAGTAGTACTTGTTCTTGTTGCAGTAGTGTTAGTAGTAGTAGTAGTCGTAGAGTTGTGACTTGTTGGTGGAGGTGTGAGTAGTGACAGGAGTAATTGTAACCTAATGATTTTCTCCATGAAATAAGCGGCATTTTCATTGTTGCAATAAAATTCAATGTACATTTTAAAACATACTACAACATAATTATGTCAAATAGAGTGATCAAAAGTTTACTACTGTTTGATATAATACAAGACACAGATTCCATAGCGCCTGGGCATTAAAAGTCCATGGAAGCTCCGCTTTGGCTTGTCTGAATCTGTACCATCTTACTGTGTACATGGGCCCATGCTGCGGTACTTAGCTTCCCCATGATATAGACAGGTGCCCCACTAGAGCCTGGACAGGTGCAGTTTGTGTACTGGTAGCTAGCCACGTCGTGCCTGGTGCCAGTTGTTCTCCTTGTCACCTCACCAAGGCTGATTTGTTTCTGGAGTCCATGAGGATGGGACACAACAATTGCAAGTGGGTGAGAAGAGTTATAAAACTGGTCGGGTGCTTCTCTGTCACTCGACTTATCGTAGAACCGTTCTAGGCATTCGTTTAATGTCTTCAGGTCGGAATTGGTCACTTTCCATCTTTCCTGTATAGATTGATACCCCTCCTCTTTAAGCCGGTCATCAAAGTTATGTTTCAGGTTCTTGAGTTGATCATTTATACAAATAACATGTTTATACATATCAGACAGGTCTTCAAGTGTCTCTCCACACTGATTGCCACCTTTTGCTTTGTCAAGGAGATAGTCCTCGTACATGGACAATGCACCCTTACTAGGTGTGATGTTATTTTTCCGACAATAGTCCTTCCACATCTGTTTAGCATCACCATTCATGATCTCTTCCAAACTATCAATCCACTTTTTGAACTTGTGGAGCAGCTCGTGGAATTTGTCAGAAAGCTTAGAAACTTTCACAGACAGTTCCATCTCTTCCTCACGTTCGTCTTGGACTAACCCGAAGTCACGCTTTATCTGTGGACAAAGCTTGTTGTAAATCTCATTTGTCTGGTACAATTTTTCAGCCAATTGCAAGTCGTGAGTCACGAAAGTAACAGTACTGAAATCGTTTTGAACATGACTGTCTGCTTTCACTGCTGTTCTGAGTTTGGCACATGATATTCGCGGTGTCTGATCAGAGTCGTATTCAAAATAACAGGTCGACTTTTTACCCTCAGTTAAATCGAAAATAACATGAGCAGCCGTGAAAATTTCAATTTCTGCAAACTGCGTTGTGGGTTGCCCTGAATTTGTACATTCATCACAGGGACAGAGTTTATTGCCATATTGGGGGAAAAAGCTTACACTATTAATATGTCCACTGCCACATCTTCTGACATCCTTGTACTTCGGGCCAGAGAATGGATACTTTCTTTTTTTTGTCCCTGGCACAATCTCAGGCCTTTTTTCACTGCTTCCACCGACAATCAGAAAAACGGTTAAAGTTATCAAAGCCTTCACGCATGCCAACATTTTGTCAGTCCTGTATTGTTCAGGAAGGTGTTCCAGACAGAACTGAGAAGCAGGTATGTACTCGCTGTGTCTGGAACCTTTACGACATCGCTCAACGAAATCTTCCAGGCCAGCCTCTTCATCACCTTCAAGCATCACCATCATTTCATGACAATCTGAGAGAGAAAAACATAGGCGATAACTTTCTTTCTCTCAATATCATCTTCAACAACACCACAATCATTACTAACACCAATACTACCACATTCATCGCCTCCATCATCAAAACTATCACCAGTATCAGCCACATCAGTTCTATCACGGTATCATAAATAACATAAACAATACCAGTAGCATCATCATCTTATCAAAAGCAGCAACATGAAATCCTCAACATCAATTTCACTGGCATCATCTTCGTTATTATCGCTACCATCTTCATCTTCAACATAATTTCTGCAGTGTAATTCTTCACGAGGCTGACAGCTGGTGAAGGAAGGAATAAGTAGAGGTAATGGGAGAGGGAGAGATAGGAAACGAGGGAGAGAAACAGAATGGGGAGGGGGGAGGAAGAGAAGTGACGAAAAGTAAGAAATTGAGAAGGAGAAAGCGAGAGAGAGAGAGAGAGAGAGAGAGAGAGAGAGAGATGTCGGGGGGAATGAGAGAAGGGAGAAAAAGGCAAATCACGAAAAGTCAGAGAATAGGAAGAAGAACAGGATAGACAGATGGAAATAAAAAAACTGCCAACGAAGTACAACGGAAAGAGGTGACCCCCC